>OMKY01170729.1:5531-15743 GCA_900302395.1 Bregmaceros cantori
CTTGTCCTAGTTAATTTTTTAATTACCTGAGCCGGGACGAAGCCGCGAAGCAGGTTATGTTTTTGGTAGAGTTGGGTGGTTTGTCTGTCCCCAAGATATCTGTGCACAACTTTTTCAGTTGTGCACAAATCGGGATGAAATTTTGTACAGTTGTTGGAAATGAGACACGGAAGAATCGATACAAGTTTGGTGCATTTCTGTAGTCTACTACTAATATAATCATACTTAATCACCAACTTAACGACAGATCGGTGGGCGGATCACGGCGGTCACGTGACCAGATTTCCGGATCGCGGGGGGCGCAGGATAGTGTAGTTGGCATGTTCGCCAGTGGCGTCAGTCGCTACTACAAGCACTTGCATTGATAATGGGTTGCCACACATACTGCTGGCACTAAAAGTAGGATTTTTTTTGTACCACTACGGCACAGGTTTACAATCTCTGAGTGCTTCTAGTTTTAATATGTTATTAGGTCTTACCGTATCAAGGCGATGAGCAAATGTCCGGAGTCAATACATCCACGACCTGGTGATTTTTTTTTTTTTTTTTTTCAAAGAAGCACAGTTTTGCATCTTTATTGGATAGGATTAGTCTGAAAATGGGTTGAAGAGATCGGGGGCAGACATCGCAGACAAGCCGATGACGAGGAGGAGAATCGTGGCACTGCAGAGGCTGTGATTGAATCCACAGTGGTAATACTGCGAATACGCTCCAGCAGCGCATTTTTTGGCCAGTTATTTTTTGGGCGCAAGCGCCGTTTTTCATTCTTTATTGAGAGAGATAGTTGCAGGATTAAATCGGAAACTGATTGAGTTGATGAAGAGTCGGGGGAGACATAGCAGAAAAGCCAGAGAGGGGATTAAATCCCGCAACGCTGCTCGACCTATGGTCCGGGGAGAACGGTCTATAACCACCAGGGCTCCGAACCGGTTCAAGGAACGCAAACGAAAACTGGAAACTAACGGAAATTTATGGAATTTTACAAGGAGCGGAAACGGAAACGAAAAAAGATGTATTCAAATGTTCTGGAACACAAACGGAACATTATGAAATCCACAAAACCGGTTAAAAACGTTTTTTTTCTGTTCTCTATATATTTTAACATATCCTATGTCTGGGAGACTATTTCTGGTTGTGCATCCATCCAACTTTCACTGTTAGTCATCAAGCCCCATCTGGGGCTCCATCTTGTGGACAGACGAGGGAGCGAATGTAATGGCGTTAATACAGTTACACTGAAGTTTAAAAGTCCACCAAATATATTTTGTATAAACTATATCTAAACATAAACTATATGCAATATAAGGAAGTTTAAGAACGAACAAAATTTTTGTGTTCCGAACCGGTTCAGGACCGATATTTTGGTGGCGGAACGGTTCCGAGAATGAAACGTTGAACAGAGACCTGCCTGAACCGTTCGAAACGGAACGTTTCAAAAATAATTCCATTTTCAAGCTGATAACCACTGATAACCATTCTGCCACCACGCGCCCCCTGGAGCAGCATCTTTAACAACTCAGCCAACGCACCGGGCGACGAAGTGATTCTGATAGAAATTTGTAAATAACTGATGTGTTTATTACCACAGGACTGAAACATAAGTGGAAAAAAGGCAGGTTAGAGTTATAATGACGTTCCGCAATTCCGTTCCTGTCAGCTGAAACACAAGCATAAGACTGGCGGAGCCGCGGACACCGGACAGAGTGCGCCGTTCGGGGCACTCAGCGGCGCAGTGGGGGCAGGGGACTGGGAAGGGAAATAACACCGGTATTGAGCAATTACCATTATTTTTAAATAAGTGTTCCTGTTCCAGAAAATAATATATAGTAAATAAAGTTTCGGGTTTCATTTCTGTTCCCTGGAAAATACAAAAAGTTACCAGTTTCCGTTGTTCTTTTGTAAAGCGGTTCAAAGCCCTGGATACATCTCATCGCGTAGAAATAAAAAGACTTTGGGGCGCGCGGTGGCCGAGCGGGTAGAGAGCGCGTCCCGCAGACCCTAGGTGGAGCAGTGCCGCAGGTTCAAATCCCCTGTCCGACTTTACTGCAATGTCTCCCCCAAACTTTTCATCCTAGTTTCCGATTTAATCCTGACCATATATCTCAATAAAGAATGAAAATCAGTGCTTGCGCCCAAAAAAATAACAAAAAAAGTAATAAAATAAAATACAAAAAAATAAAAAGACTTCACTCAAACCAAACTGATAAGCTTTGACAGAAACATCAAACCCTCGCAGAGACGGCTGAAACTAAACTGCCTTGAGGGAATCAGTGGAAGGTAAAAGAAGTAGAGGCAGACAAACGTTGAGACGTTCTGTGACAATATGTACCAAACGATCTTAATCTCAGTCGGGAGAAGGCAGCAGTGGGTGCAGTCACCGCTGTGACGGTCATCTCTATGCGAGTTTCCATTTGTATCTTTTGTATTTCACAGTGAACTGTCACACAGTTGACCTGTGAGGTCATTTTTTTAGTGTAGCAGCTGATATTGGCACGGAGTGGGATGACATGACATCACGCAACTGCCATTGCACTGGCACAGCACTTCTATGCTGCAATGCGCACCATTCCTGTGGTGTGGAGGGGTTAAGGTCAGGGTTAGGGTAGGCGTTAGGTTTTGACCTCCCTGTAGTCTGTCATCTAAGAGGAGGAAAAAATAAATTATTTGAGAGAATCAGTGATTAATCGACTACCAGATCGTCTGGCCCTAACCTGTGGTGTGGTTAGCCCGGCAAAGCCGAACCAAAGAATCGTCTACGCATCGCTCGTGGCAGGACGGTCCGGTAGGTCTCGATTAAGCAGCCCGGCAAATCAGCTCGTCGCCCACATTTGGGCGATCTAATCAGCGCCCCCGTTAAGGCCGGCTTTGTTCGACTCGAGACGTGAGCCTCCCCGCTACTCGTCACACCTACGCTCTTCCCCCGGCCATCCGTAACGCCAACACCATTAACTCCTTCAAATCACTCCTCAAAACCCATCACTCAATTACCATCGAGTCACCCTTGTTTTATTGTATTGTTTTAAAAACAATATTGTTTTATTGTATTTTTAACGTTGTGCAGGCGACCTTGAGGGACCCGAAAGGCACCTTGAAATAAAATGATTATTATTATATTACTGCGCTGTGATTTGATTGTCATTTGATTGACACACCTTTTCTCCAACCTGCTTACTCCAGACCAAACAATTGTTCTAAACGCGTGCGATGCGTGGACGACCGCTCTGTTCCGGCTCGCCAGGCCAACGTGTGGTTGTGCGCGCGGCGCTCTCACCATGATGCCAGTAAGAAGACACACCCCCTTGCCACAGTAGGTATTGGGTACCATGTCCCCGTAGCCTATTGTGAGGAAGGTGATGGAGATGAGCCACATGGCTCCTAGGAAGTTACTGGTGATGTCCTGGTTGTCGTGGTACCTGCGAACAACCCCCAGCTATGTTAGCACCAGGGACGTCATGATCACAAATACCACTAAAATTATATTAAATACTAAAATATAAAAATGACTAAACTATCAAATATTATCGGACAAAAATATATATATTTTTTGGGTCAAATGATAAATGAGCACCTCGTTGGATTCCCTAGTAGTTAGAGAAGCACGATATTATTCTATTCTTCCCAATTGTTATTATTGGCTGATATTTGCGTTAAAAATAAAATGGGTATTGGTTTTTTTTTTTAATATCGGTGAGATGACTGAAGTGTAACCAAACTGTAAAAATATAAATCGGTTGATATCGGATCGTTATCAGAAATTATGGGTTATACAATATTGGGATATCGTAGAACAAAAATCAATTTCGTGCATTTCTAATGCCACTGAATATTAATAATTTGTGTTACAAAACTACACTATGACAAATATGTAGTTTTTAACCCTTTCAGTGCTTAGAGACAGACTTATTCACATACAGGTAAAAAAATAGAAACTTTGGGAAAACAATATTTTGTAGAAAGTTCAGATTCTCCAGTAATCCTTTTATTGGATGGAATTAATGGACTAAAAATCCGGAATACACCGTTCCTCAGTCGTCCTGTTTGGAATATCTTTTTTTTTTTTTATGTCGTTTTAAGATGATCAATTTCTAACAATTAAATTAAGACACGTAATTAAATAATTTTAACAGTTATAACAATTAAATTAAGTGGCATAATTAAATAAAGTTAATAATTGTAATAATTAAATTAAGCAATGTAGTTAAATAATGTAACAATTTGTAACAATTAAATTAAGCAGAATAATTAAAGTTAAAATTTGTAATAATTAAATTAAGCCGCACAATTAAATAATGTTGAAATGTGTAACAATTAAATTAAGCGGCATAATTAAATAAAGCGAAAATTAGCAATAATTAATTAAACCGTATAGTTTCAAGATTCAAGATTCAATCATTTATTGCATTTCACAATGTGATAGGAATTGGTTTGGTATTTTATTTGGTATAATGAAATAATGTTAAAATTTGTAACAATTAAATTAAGCGGTTCATTAAATAAAGTTAACATTTGTAACAATTAAATTAAGAGGTATAATTAAATAATGTTAACATTTGTAACAATTAAATTAAGAGGCATAATTAAATAATGTTAACGTTTGTAATCACAATTACCGGCAATCATATATGATCATGACATCCCTGGTGACGACACGGCTCCTCATGCTACGAGTCCCAAGACTCGGTTCACACCGGGACATGAAAAAAAAACACCGAGCTGACACTTTAAAGGTATCCTTGTTTATGAGCACTTTAACAGACAACAATCTTAGCTTTTCTGCCAAACAAGACTGCAGAGGATCTACTGATCTGTTGTTCTGCATTGGCTGAGATGTCTTCTAATTCAACAGAAAATACATATATGTACAGCAATGTGAGATATTTTCACCAGTTTGCACTTTTTTAGTTGTAGAATTAATTTTACTTGGCACTTTTATTATTTATTCATGTTTTCTTTTCGTTTTACTTTTTGGAATGTTTGTAACTTTTATCATTTATCAATAAAGTGACTAAAGTGTAATTTTTTTCTGTAGTTTATACGACAATTTGTTTGAAATGAATGAACAAAGGAATAGTCACACTGTTAAATGATATTCATTATGAATCAATTATAAAAATATATGTTTATAATTATAATTTATATTATAATGAAATCATGTAAATCCAGATCAAAGAGTGCTACAGCATTCATAAACTTTCCTCTAATTACCGTCGTTAACAACAAATTCAGATATGACATTTATTTTTAATTATCTGTAAATAATAACATGATTATTTGTGCAGCCTTAGCAGATGAAATGTACTTCAAACTTTCCTAGCAGCATTGTTTGGCGAAAACGCTGTCAAAGCCAGGACACCTTTAGAAAGACAGGACTCGGCCGTCGCTGGACCCGAGCGGACGATGACCACATGGATCCAGAAACAGTTTGGTGTGAATTCAACCAAAATATGTAGTATGAGGAGCACAAGAGTGGAACCATTTGGGGGTTTAAAGCTACTATTCCTGAGAACATTAAAATGCAGATGAAAAAACAATCTTGACAATGTAGAGTCATATAAATGTGGAGTCATTTCATGATCCGGCAGATTCCATTTAGTAACTATCTGGTATATCTAGGTGCCTAGCCATCAGAAACCCAATGTTTACTATGGCTGCTAGTTCGTCGTGACTCAGTAGACTGTTTGGAAATATATGTTGCGTTTAGGGGAGGGGGCGGGGGCGTAAAACAAAACATGAGAAATACACAATACAGAATAACACATTCTAACGGCTGGTGTGAGGAAGACAATGAAATTGGTTGGGGAGATTATTGAAAAAAAAATATTGAAAAAAGTATTGCATGTCGGTAAATACGATTCAAGGGCTGAACTCAAGTCAACAGATCTTTCTGTAAACTCCAAAATTGCGAAAGAAGCCACATCCTAAGCAATGCATTGTTATGTTAAATGATATAAAGTAAATGGTGTGGTGTACAGGGAAGGGCAAAGAGAAATTGGCAAACTGCACATCACTACATGTGTGTAGTCTATCCAAGACCTCCGTTCTTAACCAGGCCTCCAAGGACCCCCGAAGGGGTCCCCAGGAACACCCCAGGGGGTCAGCGGAGGAAATGCAGTTGTAAAAACAGGGAACCCGCAAAAGGTCTGAATGTGTTGATATATGCATTTAACACCTGGGAGCAGTAAAATAATTTTACAAGAAATTAAACAACACTGGCAGTTTCATTGTTAACTAGCAGCAAGATATACATTTTACCAGCAGTTTAAAGTGATATTATGTTTTTTTTCACAGTAAATATACTGACTGTCATACTATCAATTAACAGATACAGAAATTTGCGGGTTCCGCGAGTTACTTTTAGTCGGGAAAAAGGGCTCCTTTGGGTGAAAAAGGTTATATTATCATAAACTGTGTGAGATTGTACAAATAAAAGCAATACTGGCTCCATTATTAATCCATTAAAAGGTCTGGTTCATTCAGTCTGCGGTTATAACGGGCATGTGACATGTTTGGACATGTTTAGACATGTTGACATGGATTACATGAGACGCTAGCGCTAACAAGGCAGTCCGGCTTGAAAGGACAGGCCGGCATTTTCACAAGCACCGCACGCAACAGGAAAATACAAAACGCACACATTCCACACTCACAAAAAACACACACAACAAAAACGCACACACCATACACACAAAAACATGTGCACATACACAGGCAAAATGAGACGCACACAGGACACACACACATAATTCTTCTGAGACAGCTGTGAGGGTGTGGGTGTGTGTGTGTGTGTGTGTGCTGTGCGGACACACACAAATGTTGAGATGCTTGTCGCATTTGCTGGATACCCCGGGGGAAATCTTAAACACAACACACACACACACACCAGTCTCCGGAGACTGCGGTGTCTGTGTGTGTGTGTGTGTGTGTGATGCGCGGACACGCACACACAACCACACACACAGACAGCATTCTCCGGAGACTGCGGTGTGTGTGTGTGTGTGTGTGTGTGTGCTGCGCGGACACAAACACACACACACACACAGACACACTCAGCAGTCTCCACTCCTCCAACCTTGTTTGTATCAATTATTAATGAGCAGTGTGCCGAGCTCAGCATCAACTGACCAGCCGTGAGCTAAGACCATCTGACACCAGGCAACAATCAGCATGCTTAACACACACACACACACACAGACACAGTCACAAACGCACAGTCACACACAGTCACGCATGCACACACACAAACAGTCACACACACACAAACAGAGTCAAACACACACACACACACAGTCAAGCACACGCAGAGCCATTTAAACAGCAAACCAGAGGTCTCCAAATTGGCCAAACATACACTCTCTCTCCAGCCCCGAATGTTCACACTTCAGCAGAAGATGCATGCAAATCACTCCAGAGAAACACACACAGGGTTTCCCCCTACTGGAATACAAGCACTGCTACTCCGCCATGCACGTCCCCGGACTAACCCCTAGGTGGCACCTCAGAGTCAAGCTACTTGTACATTGCACATTGTGTTTAAAATAGATGTAACTACTTGTTTAATACAGTTTATTGTGTCTAAAATAGATTCAACTACAGTTTATTGTTGTATTTTGAGATTCCCCGTGGGGCATCCAACGCAAAGGCTCCGACCATTAATCCCTTCATCCGTTAAGGCTGTTGATACCCCAGAGTTTAGGCACAGGCCGATGCCTGTCTGAATCAATACCCCAAAGTGTCGAAGGGGGCCCATAGCATGGTTAGACAGACAACACTTGTTCTACCCAAATATCACACCCACAATGACACCATACCAACAAGTTTACAATAAATGTAACTACTTGTTTAGTTCATTGTGTTTAAAACAGTTCATTGTGTTTAAGATAGATTAAAACACTTATTTAGTGCAGTTTATTGTGTTTAAAAAATATTTAACTACTTGTTTAATGCAGTTTGTGTTTAAATCGATTTAACTACTTGTTTAATACAGTTTATTTTGTTCAAAATAGATTGAACTACTTGTTTAGTACAGTTTATAGTATCTAAAATATAGTTTTAACTACTTGTTTAGGACAGTTTAGTAAAGAGCTGCATGTTTTACTCTGAAAAAAAAATTAAGAGTGGCTTCATAAAGTAATTCGCATTCCACATATGTGACCTTGAAAACATGTCCTCATTCAGCGTATGGTGTTGCTTCCACTCTATATTAAATATGACCAAATAATATTTAGATGATTCAGACCAAGGATTATAGTTATTATTATTCTCCAACCTGGAAATGTCAACCGACAAAATGTCACGACATGCACATGTCCAAGAGCGTGACACCAGATCTGCGGATGTCACATGCGTTTAAAGGTTGATTTTCAGTTTTCGGGACATTTGTCTATATTCGCTCAGGATGTAATTATAATATCACGGAGATTAGATACTAGTCCACAAATAATAACTGTTTATTGGCAATTAAGAAGCGTCAGAAAGGTCGTAACCTTGCCAAACATCTGTATTTGACCCAAAATGTTTTTATTGACAACACAATAACTCAATGTGTATGTACCGGTCCGTGCTCTAAGTCCAAAATCCCTGCAAATTTCTTCGTCGTATTCAATAAAATTGAGTTTAGAGCATGTTTCTTCCTGGGTTTAGCACAGGTTAGTTGCAGGGCTGACTTGTCACTGTTGTGTTCAGGCTGTCTTTCAGGCTGTCTTTCCATGTGAGACACATTTGTAAACAAAATCTTGCACGTGTTAGAGTCGCACGTGTGCTCAGCTCCGTGGATCAAGCAGCGTGAACGAGCATGTGCCAGCCAGAAGGAGACTTTTTTTATAAGCCATAGGCATGGCATCATTAAAGACAGAAGGAAAACTAAACCGCAGTGGGACAGTGGGCGAACTCTGTGAATTTTTCCACTTTTTGAATGAATGGCGTGCCCCGACATGTCAAGAACCTTCCGTTTTTCTATGCGATACGGGTTCTAGCGTGATCGCTTCCAGTCGGCGCTAACCCAGGTCAGAAAGCTGAACCTCCCAGGTTCAGCCGGAGCTGAGAACACCTATTCACGGAGGGCTCGGATGATTTGCCGCGTGCTAGGACTCGCTTGGTTCACAGATAGCGCGACAACTGGGAAGCAAGTTCCATCTTGGTTAAATTGAGACGGACCCGGGATAAACGCTGGTTCGAATCACCCAAGTGTGAATGTGGCTGGCACTCAAAGGGTTAACAGCCTATGGCTTAGGGCACGGATGCGAGGATGCACATCATTTAAATGTTGTGAATAATTTAATTTATATTCTTTAATCATGAATAATGTCAATTATATTTGTAACATTTATAATTATATTTATATCATTATTATTATATTTATATAAAAATGTATTATTACAAATATTTATTTGCTGATCGCACATACTGCACCGAAGATCGCCCTCTCTCTCGCCAAAAATTGAACAAAATGTGTCTAGTTTACTCGTCCAAAATAACCAAAGCATGACCACTACGGAGTAGAGTCTGCTTCGTGGCGGCACCCAAGATGTTCCAAAACTTCCTGTGCCAGCAGTGTAGACCAAGGGGGCCAAACTCAACTGATATTTTCATTTCAGCCACATCAAGGAAAATGTATTTCCCTTTCGACCGGAGCCGTAATATCAGGGCAAAATAACTAAAATAAATACATTTCTTTCCTTTGTTTTACTTTGGTCTAAAATGCTCCATGCATTAGAGTAGAGGTGGACGATATTGTGGTCTTTGGTCACACACTCGCCTGAAACCACAGCCCATCCCATCTATTGGACACAACCTAACAAATGCAATGAGTTCACATGATTTCAGAACCATGGACAGCTATTTGGATTGGGGACGAGATCGTGACGTCACATGTTTCCAAAACTCTGCCCTAGTGAGCAGTAGCACCACCTTCTGTCAGGTGGAGTTGCATGGATACACGTGCCATTGTTTACATTCCTGCACGCGCATGGTGCCGGCAATTGCTGCATTAAAGGCAGTGGAGCATCACTGCAGATCGTGCAAGTTACATTTCTTGGAACCCCAAGTTACCGCAATCCAACAAGACGAAAAGACTCCATCATGCTTGGCTGCTGCTGCCGGACGAGAAGACCATTGACTGCATTCCCGGAAGGGACGAGGGTGTGTTCGCTACATAAAATATTTGTCAAATGAGTATCTAGTCATGGTAGTATTTCAATGTCACGTTTCCTGTGG
>OMKY01170735.1:0-10203 GCA_900302395.1 Bregmaceros cantori
CATCTTCGCTACCGACACGCAGTTGACCCACCTGGCAAACGCAAAGACGTGGTACCTAGACGGTACTTTCAAGCTGTGTCGGCCACCTTTCACACAGCTATTTGCAATCAGCGCCTTTGTCAGGAAGGATGAGTGCACGAAGAGCGTCCCTCTGCTTTTCGTGCTGATGTCAAGGCGTCAGAAGAAGGACTACAAAGTGGTCTTACGGAAAGTCATGGACATTCTGCCTGCGCCTCCGAAGGTGAAGCGGGCAATGCAAGACTTCGAGAAAGCCTTGTGGTCGGCCATGAGATGTGTGTTGCCCCACGTACAGCTGACTGGGTGTATGTTCCACTGGGCGCAGGCAGTGTTTCGCAAGATCCAGGAACTTGGTCTCCAGAGCACGTACAAGGAGAGAGCCGAGGCATACGACTTCATGCGGGATGCCATGTCCCTGCCGTTCCTGCCTGCGGAACACATCCCCGACGTCTGGGAGACGCTGAAGTCCAGGGTTACCACACCTGGTCTGCAGGCGTTTGCGGCGTACATTGACCACACCTGGATGGACTCAACGATCCACCCACCCACCAACTGGAGTGTCTTCAAGAGGGCAGCGCGCACGAACAACGATGTGGAGGGAAGCACGCTGCCCTGAACAGAAGAGCCAGCGGGAAGAGCAACCTCCCATTCTACGTGCTGGTGCCTCTACTCCAGAAGGAGGCGCTGCTTGTGCACCTGAACATCCGGCTGGTCAAGGAGAAGAAACTGTCCCGCACTCAGCGTCTGGGAAACAGACTCTTGCAGGGGAGGCTGTTTGCTGCATGGACTGCATTTAGCAAGGCCGCATAATTAAAGCACGTTTGGATCGCGCAATGTGTTGTCGCTGTTGCGAACACATCACAGGGCCATTATGCAGATAATGTGTCATGTAGCAAGGCCGCATAATTAATGCAGATAGATAATTACGCAGATATTTTGTCATTTAATAATAATAATAATAATAATAATAATATAAACAAATATTTATAAGAGAAACGCATATGTGACGCAGCCTCCACTCCCTGCAGACGCAACCTCCACTCCCTGTAGACGCAACCTCCACTCCCTGCAGACGCAGCCTCCGCTGCGTTGCGGACGCCTTCGCGATGTGACGTATCCACCTGCTCCCCATGTGAATGGTAATCAAAATGAGCGGACGTCTGGACTTTTGCCAAAAGCCGTCTCTCGATCTTAATGGTGAGATCAATCAATGCTCTGAAAGATTCAGGGTGCTGATTCTCCAGATTCTCCTGAATACGAGTATTGTATTCAACCCGTTTTGAAACATTCCCTGTCTAGAGTCGTCTGTGACATTACACCTAGCGGCTAATACCTGAAACGCGACAGCAAAGTCCTGCACAGAGCATTTCCCCTGACGCATACGACCGAGTTCAACTACAGCATCGGAGGCATTAGGTTTGCGCCCAAAAACCTCCAAAAAGGTGGCCCTAAAAATAGGGAACTCCTCCAAAAGGTGAGGAGAGGTGGAGGCGAGGTTAGAGAACCAATCTAGCACCTCCCCACGAAGAGCTGACACAACAAAATGGAACCACCATCTTCCCCTAAACCACGATGGAACCACCACCTTGCCCTAAACCATGATGGAAATAAAAGTATGTATGTATATATGTATATATATCTGTGTATATATAGGATAATGTTGAGTTGTAGTGCCACGGGGAGGTGCTCCCGCACCATATCGGGATACCTGACCGTCAGGTAGTTGAAGAGTGCCCACTATGCCGTGCAGTCGCAAGCCATAGATAGCTACTGTTCCTGTTATATATTGTGGGTAACACTTTAGAGCAGGGGTCCCCAACCACTGGGTACCGGGCCGCGAGACACCATGAAAGAGACTCCGTCAAGTTTTTAAGCTCCGCTCTTCACAGCGAGTTACTTTTTTCACCAATCCCATCCAGCTTTAAAATAGTGACTGCAGGCAAACGTTGCCTCTGCCTCATCTTATCCCTGCACGGAACAGCGCTAGCCTGGCAAGCCAGACCCAATGCATCGTCCACGAATTGCACATCGCTAGACGCTGAATAGGGCAAAACTGCGAAAAACGTTGAAAAAAACCATGTCAATCAAATGTTGCCATCCAGTCACCGTGCAGTAGGTGGGACAAACGGCGTGGAGGCGTGACAAGTATTTAAATCAGGCAATCCAATCACAGCGCAGTAGGCGTGACGATCGAGGAGCTGACCGACTGACACTGAAGCGAAGACGAGGCTGTCACGTCTATTGTTAATTTCCATTGCGAGCGACATCGAACGAGATCAAGTGTATTATATAGTCAATGCATGATAGGAATCATGTACGCGTGCGAGTGTGTGTTGAATTAAAGTGAGAGAGGTAACGGACTCTGGGAGAAGTAGCGCTGCAACTTCCCCATCTTCACGTTCACCCCGCCGTCCCATGCATGCTAAGTACTGAATGAGATCAGACATGAAAAATGTCGACATCCATCCGAAAATGCCCAGTGCCATTCATTCTCGGGGTGAAAAAAAAAAACAAAATTTAAGAGCTATTAAAACATATTGACCATCAACCCGTGTTGTCGTTTTGTAAATTGATCTGCGATTACTGTGATATTTACGCTATAAAATGTATGGCATTATCATTATTATTGCTGTATTTATTATTATTGATAAATAAAAAGAAATAAAGAGTGACGTATGACTCGTCGCGGGATTCCCTGCAGCGTGTTGCCTCGGCACTATGTCCGCCTCTCCGTCGCCAATTCCTATTTAAATGTACACGCCACTCGCGCGCGAGAGAGATGGATAGAGAAATAGACGCAGAGTATAGACACATACACACAACACACACACACGGGCTGAGTTGGCCAATCCAGTTCCAGATAGTTCTGCTTACGTGAGGCTGGCTGTGTAACAAAGTCGGTTAGACTGCTGCATCCAGCCCCATACTGTGTTGTGCCTGTGGCCGCGCGAGGGATTGTGCATGGCGACGCTGCAGCCATTTTGTCAGTCGTGTGTCAGGGGGAGAGAGAGTGGTAGAGAGCGAGAGAGTGCGAGCGAGAGATTGGTTCGGTTTTATTTTTACCGATGGGTATTCGAGGTTTCCCAGACCCTATTCAGCGTCTAGCGATGTGCAATTCGTGGACGATGCATTGGGTCTGGCTTGCCAGGCTAGAACAGCGCAGCCGTAGGCAAACGTTTGCTGCATTATCACCACCAGCGCCGCTGCCGGCATACGCTGCTGTTGGCAGCACCCGCTTAACAGCGGTCAGCACGGCAGCGTGTAAGCAGTGGTGTAGTGGGGATTTTCAAAGTGGGGGCACGCAATTTGTGACGTCCTCGATTTCATGTCAAGTAATAAAAAAATTTAAACCTAAAATCGAGTACATAACTTTCTATCTTCATCTTTAAAAATGTTATGAATTAACACCTCAAATCAGGTGTGTCATTACATAAAAACGTCTGTTTGTGCCCTGTTCATCATTCACCTGGGGCTGCTGTTGCGCCACAGTATATAACTTAGTGAGAGTTTTAATGCAAATTCACTCATTCATAAGAGATTGCAGATCCTAACCGTTCCTTGAGTAGAAACGGTTGGGGACCTCTGCTTTAAAGTACGGAACAATGCGCAGACACGTCTTGCCAGTGGAACGTCATTGTATTGAATGCCTTCTTCCAGAGAATGCGTTAACGTATCAACACACGGGCCGTGGCGCAACAGCGGCCCCCACAGGTGAGTGATGAACATGACACAGACATCACAGTTCCTATGCACAGTGGTACCAGTGAGTCCACTTTTAGATACCATAAGGGGTAACATTTATTTCACAAAAGAAGCTGTATCATATCAACAGAAAATAAGAAAAAAAAAATAAGAAAAAATGGCTCACAGCGATGGATCTGCTGCATGCACATTTACAAATTTCCCCCAAAAAATTATAACCAGGTAAGTAACTGTAATCTTACGACTTAGGCAATGCAGCCTAATGTAAACACCACTACAACATGTGATACAGTATTTATCTTTGCACTAACGTGACAAGCTAAGAAATTATTACTTCCTGGCGTGCGTACTTCGTCATGTCTGTTCATAGAGTAGGGGAGATCATGCACTGAAATTTAGTGCACTGAACCAAGTGCGCAGTTTGAGACACAGCAGATGTTCACAAAGCAGTTTGTTATTTTTATCATTTTCATTTTAAAGGCAACAAACAGATAACTACATTACCATTCTGTGAGAAATCAATGTAAATGCAAACAATTGTATTCAACTGTATTGAATAATATTATTTAGTAAAACTCAATACAATGTATTGATCATTCTACAATTTAATATATTGTTTTTGCTGTTATAAATCGTTTTAACATTGTTATTTAACATTAAATGTTATTTAAATGAAATATTGGATTTTCCAAAATCAGTGCATTTATTCAGACGCCGATGCTATCACTTGTGTCAGTGTCTCCCCCTGCTGACTTGTCGTTATTACTGTGATGAGATATACTTCAAAGTGAACTAATCTATGACTAATTCAAAACGCACATCCAATACCAGAGATGGCAAGTACTGGGATTTCTTTCTTGAGTAAAAGATTTGTTAAAAAAAAAAAAACTTGAGTAAGACTGCAAAGTACTGATGAAAATATCTACTCAAGTAAAGTAAAAAGTACAGGCTGAGACGTATACTCAAAAAGTATTTTTGAAAGTATAAAGTACAAGTACAAACCCTATGTGCATGTAGTCCTACCATGTCGTTGCAGAAAAAAGAAAAAAAGTAACAACCCTGTTTTGGGAAAAGTAAGTAGTAGAAGTACTGATATTTATTATATAGTTAATTAGTTTATATAGTACTGATATATATCACATATACTGATATGTTTTTAAAAATCTACTGAGTAGAAGTAAAAAGTAATCACAGTAAAAGTACAGTACTTAAGTATTTGTACTTGCCATGTCTGCCCAATACTGTACAACATCCTATAAAGGCAACGGCAGCACAATTTGAGCAGGCAGACCAATAACAACTGGATAAGTAACATTTTTAAGTAACCCTACGCGGACGTATTATGAAGTGCTACCCTACTAGCTAGTAATTTTAGAAGTATTCATTTCTCTGACAACTTGATACTTTTTATAGGCTAGATCTAAATATACTATTTTGTTTGCACAACAACACCAATCTACAATAATTATTAATATTAGGCAATGCAACATAACCACACCACTGCATACATGTCACATTTTGTACAATATGTATATTATCATTATCAGGGCCCCTGTAATCTTTTCGAATGTGCAAGAATCAAACGTCATTGACTTTTTTTCATATGACATTTATAGAGGACCATTTTCATGGGAAGTCATGGAAATGTTTGATGTTTAAAATTAATGGAATTTAATCCCATACTTTCGTAACACTCTTATGTTACGAATTACAATTGTTAATGACATACATAGTATACATAATATTTCCAACCCTGTATATGTGCGTGTGTGTGTGTAATTTCTTTCTTTCTTTTTTTAGACATGCTGCTCATGCACCATGAGACTCTCAGTGCAATTAAATTGACATTGCACTACCGACAGGAGACGTGCAATTTGTGCTTTTACATCTATAATTTTATATTCTTAAATAATATGTATTTACTGGTTTTACTTACTACTGCTTCTATTGGTTATATCTCTATTATAAACTCATGCACTTTATGCAGTCCAGGCTGTCAGCTATTAATTTATTTTATTCTTTTTGGTTCCCTGTTGTGTTTTTTTTTTTTTAATCCACTGAGGTGATGCTTTTTAATTACATGGTTGTAGATCCATTGTCCACTGTCCACCATTGGTCATTATTTACCGCAGCAGGCTGACAGCAGGACAGGTGTGTTTTGTCCACCGTGTCCTCTCTCGTAAGAAAGTGTCGGACCGGAGAGTCCGGTTACAGCCACACACGATACCGGAGATCAGCGTCAGCTGAGTCCGTTGACACGTCCTGGTGACCCGTGACTAGAAGCGTGTGTTGTACAGGTGACTGCACGCACACACACCTGTTTAAACGAATTAATCTTTTCGATTGTACAAATTATCATTGGTTTTTCTGTATTCCTGATTTCCATTTAATATTACTAGTGCAAAGCTCTTAGAAATGTGAGATTGTTTGGTCTATACCACTGCATTGTGGAAATGTTTGGTATCCTACTGTGTTGTGGAAGTGTTTAGTATATATTACTCTGTTGTAGATGTGTTTGGTATGTACTACGGTGTTGTGGAAGTGTTTGGTATACACTACTGCGTTGTGGAAGTGTTTGGTATATACTACTGTGTTGTGGAAGTGTTAGGTGTATACTACTGTGTTGTGGAAGTGTTTGGTATCCACTACTGCATTGTGGAAGTGTTTGGTATATACTACTGTGTTGCAGAAGTGTTTGGTGTATTCTACGGTGTCGTGGAAGTGGGTGAAATTAGTTGAAAAGAGGAGGGGTACAATAATATATTCCATGGCGAAAAAAAAAAAAGAAATGGCATGAGTGAATATTAGTTCAACTAACTGTGTGTACAAACCAAACGCGAATTTGGCAAAAAAATCGCTTTGGAAGTGTCGTGGAATAAATCCATCATCCTACAGGGATAACGCTATCTGACCTCAAGACGGCAGTAATGAAGGATATTGACTGTTTATAGGAATTATAGAGAGACGACCTTTAACGTGTAACATGGATTGTATGAGTATCGCGGTGGCCGGCATGCAAATAACTTCTGACACTCAGATTCCAAGTGGCTCTCCAAGTATCGGACCTCGGGGTGGGAGTAGAACCAGACCAGACCAGACCATATGGCAGCAGTAGATGTAACCCAGCATACACACAGAGAGAGCGCATGACGTCATCTCACCCAACAGCCAAACAGCGTGTAGACACCGAGAATCAGACCAGGACCAGGGAAGTGGTGGTAGGACGGCAATTCGTTTAATGACAGTTCTACAGTCGTTATATACTCTTGACAGAAAAGGGGCAGACATGGGTGGTCACTTTCCTAACCAATCGTATCTCTGCACATCATTATTTGCACGGGTTCCGAGTAGTCAATCGCGTGGGAGTGCGGCCACTTGCCCTCCGGTCTGGGCGACCTTCCTTGCGCAATGGTAAGCACTGAGCACGGTGACCTCGTCCAACCCCGTGTCCTGAGCATAGGACCTTTATGCATATAATGATGTGCCTTTACTAATATACATCAGTAGCGATCTATAGCCGATGATTCGTTGCCTGTGGGTGCGAAAAGTCCCGCAACGCTTCATACTTCACTGCTGCATAGATTTTAGAAATACTCTTGTTTTATTTTTGAAGTTATTTGAAAGTGCACACCTTTGAGAATGAAATAAAACCGGTTTTAACCGGTTACCATTATTTTTAAAAAACGTCCTGTTCCGGAACATACCAAATAATAACGGTTTCCGGTTTCGTTTCTGTTCCCTGAAAAATACAAAAAGTTCCCGGTTTTCATTTTCGTTCCTTGAACCGGTTCAGAGCCCTGCTTTTGACTTTCTGTGATGATTATTGAATTTTATAATATTATAATTAATAATTTTGATGACACCAACACCAAGTTTCCGAAATTACTGCTTTTGCTGTTGAGTATACTGTAAGTGTGTGCACTATATAGGGAGTAGCCCTATTAAGAGATTACCTTAATCCTATGTGGTTGTTGTTTTCCCAGGGTGTGAAAACGGACAGCACGATCCTCGCCGTCCGTTCCAGTGGACGCCGCCTGCTTTGCTTGCCAAACCAAACTGTGTGTGAAAGAAACATTGACTCCTATCTTCTGTGACCTATCGTGACCTTCTGACCTAGACTCCAACACCTCCCCATATCCATCTGCATACCACCACCACAGCCATGAGAGCCTCCCCGACACTAGCTGCCAACCGTCACCACGGCCAAGTGAGCCACCTCGACACTAGCTGCCAACCACCACCACGGCCATGCTAGCCCCAGCATCGCTGTCGGCCGCAATATAAAAACAGACTAAAATGAACCCCCTAACCACGACCCCAATCCTCGCACGGCTCAGCGTGGTTTTATCCTGTTTTAATTAGTCTTAACGCTAGCCTTGCTGCTAGCTGCCATTTTTGCCATGTCATAATACACTTAATAAAATATGTCTGAATGCTAATGTTGATTTGTGTGTGTGTTGTGTTTTTACATTGACCATTTCTTTGTTCCTATATGGGGAGTTTGGATTGCAGATGCTCTTGTTCTGAGAATCAGTCTTTCAATCAATCACCTATATCTATCCTGTAGCCTGGCTGACCAATGTGGTCACATGTTCTTCTGGACCAATGGGATGGCTCCCTAAGTCTGACAAAGATGGGTAATGAGATGCACAGAATCATGCGTTTGTGGGGCACAGATCCACACTAGAACATTTTGGTGTGGAATAGCACAGTGCAAGTTACCACCATCCTTTTTTAAATAGCGCAGTAGGTGTGTGCTCCCACTGAACAGACATGTTGAAAAAGAAGTCAGAACCCAACAAAGTGACAACACTGGAAGTCCTATTCAAGTTAAAAAATCTCCTGGAACTATCCGTCGAACTTGTCTATTATGAAGAGAGACATTGTTCGTGACAGCACGCAAATGATAGCTAGGGCATGTGCAGGCACCAATTAGGCCAGCAAGATAATTTGTTTTGAAAAGGGCCATTTTTATTTCAATAATTAACCTTAGTTAAGCATTATCTCTTTAGTTAAGCATTTGTTAAGCATTATTCTAACATTAGTTAACCCTTTGTTAAAAGATTGGAACACTTGATACAATTGATGTATACACAGCATATCTAAAAACATAACAGCTGCTTACAACATATTTAAACGTTACGTGACGTACGCTGTTCGCAATTATAAGAAAAATAAAGCATATTTAAAGAATATATATTTTATATATTATATATTTTTTCTTAGTTACGTGACACTGTGACTCCATATTGTACACTTGTTTTTCTTTTTTCTTCTTTTTTTGTAAATCGTGGGTTTAAATAAATAACAGTTGTAGCGATTTATGAGAGCATGATATGCACTCACTTGTAATACTGCACTGTCACCACCTGGGGGAGGACTTGTCCCGTCTGAGAGAGAGCTCCTGAAAAGGCTTTCTTTCCAAGGTCTGGGCATATAGACGAGTTCGGGGGGTACTTGCGCTGTCATTTAGTTCGCTGTGTTTTTGGCAATTTTTAAACTCGTCATCAATATTTATACAAAATTATAAACGGAGCGAGTGGTGTGATGTGTAACTGGTCACAGACATCTAGTGGTCGGATTTTTAACTGCTGTGCGTTTTGTGTGTTTTGTGTGCTCGGTCAAGTACCAGAGTTGGCATATGCAACAATAAGGCACCGGAAGTCTGTTTCTTCCCGGCGGGACAAAATGCCAGCCCCCTGTATTTCGCGGGTAAACTCGTCTATAGATAGATAGATAGATAGATAGATAGATATATACTGTATAGATATATGTATATATTTAACATGAACTTCATGCAATTGTATAGGGTCATATTTCTGGGACAAATTTTACACAATGTGTGGATTACCGGGCTCACAATACCCGGGCTCACAATTGGCTAATTGATTTCCACGAGTGGCGACAGCAGTGCAGCGCACCAATGGCTAACCCTTTTCAGCGCGACGTGAGCCGGAGGCACCAAAGCTCTCTGCCTCACCTGGAGCTGCAACAAGTGGGCATATAGGCAACATGCACGCACCAATTGCAACAAGGTTCAATGGACACCAATTGCAACAAGTTTCAATGAAAGTGTACAAATCACGCACTGACGCGGTGCGGCAGGACCCTTGCCTGCCGCATATCAATGCGCCCGTAGTGATATTGCGTTGAGAGAACACCTGACGCAGCACGCCCCAGCGTTGTATCAATGCGCCAGCAGAGAGTCAGAATGCTGCCGCACCTCGCGGAAATATGTACAAACATTTAAGAATGCATACATACAGTGGAAATATATTGATATTAATTTTATTAATTGAATGTAATCATTATTATTTTTTGTCAAGATGAGGCACTGCCTCCCCTGACAAGTGATGCGAGAGGGGGAGAGAGAGGGAGTGAGAGAGACAATCGTTGTGTATTCAAAGCGCCAGCTAGACGAATTCGCAAGCAGACGAAGAGAGAATATATATATGTGTGTGTGTGTGTGTTCATATGTGTGTG
>OMKY01170827.1:1598-11958 GCA_900302395.1 Bregmaceros cantori
CATTTTTCACGAGTTACTTTCTATTTTTACTCAAGTAAATTTGAGGTGAAAAAAACAACTTTTTACTGAGATGTTGGGCGATCTTTTTTTTTCCATTCATTTTTTAAACTTAAGTAACTTTGTTGTGGAATACTTCTTTACTTTCACTTGAGTAACTATTTGGATGAGGTAACAATACTTTTACTTGAGTCATTTTTATGGCTACTCTGCCCATATCTGGCTACGGTCTGGTAGCATATCCGATTCACTCCCTAGACCAAGGCCACAGGTGCTTCACTCTCTAGCGTTGAATGCTTGGTAACTTACCACAGCTCCAAATCAAGCTTCGTCCGCCCTCGCAAGAATTCACAGCCCCTCCGCATCGAAGAATATCTCTCTACTGTCTTTGACTGCCCAACGTTCTGATTGGTCGAAAGGACTCTCTCACTTAGCTCGACCAATCATACTGTACTCTCATTGGTTTGTTTCACCATGTGATGGTGTTCCTGTGCTGTGGTTGGTTGGCATCCCTGAATGCTAATGTCATAACTGTGATGTGCTCTCTGAATTAAATCAGAAAGGATTCGGAGCATGCCTACAACCGGAGTCATGTCTCCTTCGTTTCTCCACTCGCTTCAGACAGACGGCTTTTGATTAGCCATGCTACTAGGAGAACTGGGAGAACATCTTTAATTACACCTTCGTGGAAGAAACCCTCTGTCGCATCGGACCCTCTGTTTTATGGCCAATGTTGTATTTTTCATTGTGACGTTGGCAAAAAAATTGTTTTTTGGTAATTCTGTGTCAAGACGTCTCTCCGGTCCATTTTTCGGCGCCAGCTGTTTAAATGTTAAGACAGAAGTGGACATCTCTGCTTCTGACATAGTTCCGCTTTTTTGTGAAAAAAATCTATAGCTTAAAATATCTTTTACAACTTTTTATAAAGGGTTATTGCACGTGGTGTCACAGCTTGGCGGTGGCAGACATTTTGGTGGTATCATGTCCATTACATAGGGGCAAATACAATGGACATCGTTAGGCTAAATCAATAAAAGAAGACTTTTAAACAGAAAACGTTATGCAAATATTGGTCTCTGCCTGTTCGCGATGACACCACCATAATGTCTAGTAGCACAAATTTTGAGACAACCAGACTCTTTTGCAAACTGAGTTGACACTGAAAATGACCATTTCTTTGTAAAAAAAAAACCCAAAACAAATTACACGAAAAATAATGGTGCAAAGTATTGTAATGTATATGAAATGAATAGACAGCAGTTCATGAGAAACATATCATTAAGCTTTGCTTATAACAATTTCTGAAATGCATTCAATTTGCTTTTCAGTACACTTTGGGCTGCAAGTTAATGTTGGGGATGAGTTTTTTAAAAGCACATTTTAACTGGGAGTATGGCGCGAGGAGAGTTGGGTATATTGTAGACAACATGATCTTTGTACAGGGCTGTCCACAAAAGGCCCCGATGGAACTTGAGCCTTAGGTGATATCCCATTTTGATGAAAAACGCATCCTACGCACCCATGCATTTTGCCGTAACATGATCACGGCCAAAATGCCGCTCAGATGAAAAGAAACCCTGACCCTAAAGCCCCTTCTCCACTGGCTTACTTAAGGCCAGCACGGCGCAGTTCACATGCACATCCACCCGGGAAATCGCTTCTCCATGAGGGCAAATCGGCCAGGCCAGGTTTCAGGACCCGTTTCAGATGTGGTTCTGGAATGTGGCCGTCGGTGGCCATGTTTGCCGGTCGCTGATTGGTCACGTCCTGAGGGGGTGACACAACGTGGCCGGCCAATCACAGGAGGGGGTTGTGTGCACGCCCCATCCCCCAGTCTGGCAGGCATCAATAGAACAAAGCTAGACGGGTATCACTTGCCACCACTGGGGTGCCATCACCTTTGTGCTAATAGGGAGGGGTGCCACACGCGGGGTGAGCCCCGGTGTATCAAAATTGAGTTTTTAAATAAGGGCACCACCCCTTCGTGGCTGCGTTAAAAACAGTGGAAACACGTTCCCGTTTAAACTAAACTTAACTGAGATGCGCCCAACTGTGCCTTGAGTTTTTTTGAAGTGGAGAAGTTGCTTGAGAGGACCCAATGAGTCCCGTTAGCACCAACGGGTTAAACATCTAACTAAATGTAAACAAATATAAAAATTAGATGACAGTAGCCCAGTCAGACTGCTCTACACGGCAAGTTAATGAAATGTGATGAACTAATCAGGGGTTCTGTAAGGGGAATCGAAAGAGTAGCTTGCAAGCAGCACGTATTCGAACAAGCAGTCCGAGGGGGGCACCCTCACAACACATTTCGGACACAGCCTTCTGTATGTCCGTGCCATCCCAATACCTTCATCCTAATACCTTCATTATGAGAAAAACCCAGAAGAACATTACAAGCACTTTACATTTGATCGCATCCCTTATTGAGAACATATTTTGGTCGTGCGGGTTTAAAGTCCGGCCTTGCGTGGTACCGCACCACATTATGGTACCATAACTTTTCTAAAAGTTAATTATTAAATTATGGATTGGCAGATTAAGTTAATTATCTGCCCTTGTGCTTTCAGATGCCTCAGTGCTCATTCAAATACATCCATAATGTCAGTCATTAAGCCATACAACATGGTGAGACCATTCCAGGGATCACGCGCGTTACCGTTGGTTCAATCCCAATATGACCTTGTGTCTTCTAGCTATCAATCCCAATATGACCTTGTGTCTTCTAGCTATCAATCCCAATATGACCTTGTGTCTTCTAGCTATCAATCCCAATATGACCTTGTGTCTTCTAGCTATCAATCCCAATATGACCTTGTGTCTTCTAGCTATCAATCCCAATATGACCTTGTGTCATCTAGCTATCGAATGAAGCAGTTCCATAGCGCTACCTACTACGAACTGGACTCCAGAGATGACAAGTAACAAAGTACAAATACTTAAGCACTGTACTTAAGTAGTTTTTTCATGTATCTGTACTTTTAGAAGTACATTTTTCTCTGATGACTTTTTGCTTGTACTGAGTAGGTTTTTAACAGAAATATCTGTACTTCTACTCCTTACTTTTTCCAAAACAGGTTTGTTACTTTTTGTTGCGCACCGATGGTAAGTGGTAGTGATGTGTATAGTGTGAATGAGCCAGTAGGGGGCGGTAATGCCAACAGATGTTAATTTCAATGTTTGGCAGTGGGATTTATGAACCTTAAATAAAGTAAGTTAGGCTAGGCTTTTAACAATTTATTTAAACATTGAAACATTGTAAAATTGGCATTGAAAAAGGATATTTTATATCCAACTCCATCTTTTTACTTTGTATTTTATACTTTCAAAAGTAATTTTGGGTACATTTTAGAGCCTGTACTTTTTACTCTACTCGAGTAGATATTTGGATCAGTACTTTGTAGTCGTGCTGAAGTTGTTTTTTCACAAATATATTTTACTCTTACTTAAGTAAGAAACTTGGGTACTTTTGCCATCTCTGCTGGTCATCCCAATCAGGAAATTATATTTGAGTTCACACACCAATGGCATCGGCCGCCACGGAAGACACTGAAACACGAGCCCTTCGGGGCAATTTGGGGTTGAGTGTCAATCTGGGATGGAGACTGGTCGAGCCAGGATTGGAACAACCAACCTTTCGGTCAAGCCTCCAGTTGTTCGGACGTTTGATAATCCGATTTCACATTGATTTTATTTTGCACAGGGCTAATGAACAAAATCAGACGTTTCATGCCCCCTCCTCCTACATCCCCATAGCCTGGCAAGCATCGCACGCGATTTAGAAAGATCATTTGATCTGGAGCGCAGTAGGCATGACAAGGACCGGGGGTCCTTTCAGGAGGTCTGCTCTAGTCTATGCACAAACCCGCACGCGTCTAGTGAAATGGAGGTGGGAGGTCGTATTGGGTTTGAACGCACAGTCGGGGAGTCGGGGGTGGGCTTCATGTCACATGCAAGACGACGGCACTCACAAGAGGTCTGTCTCGATGTGTATTCACCGCCTCCACTCCGAGATAAAACATTTCCACTTTGCACCCTTCAAACAAAAACGGGAAAACGCACCATTAGGATGGATGCACTTGCAGAAGCTTTGTAACCATCTGGTGTCATTTTCACGGATTTGTACAAACCATATGCAACAGGAGTGAGCTTCAGCACGGTGTGCAGGGGGCACTTCATGTAGGGAAGATCCTCTGAAAACAAAAACAACAAATATTGTTTACAATTAATTTTAAGAAAGTGGCCGAGAGCGGGGACTAGCGGACCGGCACATGAGGGGAAGCAATCTCACGTCGCTGTGGTCTTAAGCCACAGTACATGGTAGGCAGAGATGGGCAGTAACGCATTACATTTACTCCGTTACAATGTTTTGGTGTACTTTTTAATTTTTGGAGTACATTTTTCACAAGTTACTTTTTACTTTTACTCGAGTACATTTGAGGTGAAAAATAACTACTTTTCACTAAATGTCAGTAAAAAGTACTAGTTACATTAACTTGGCCTTTAGTGACACCCGTTGGGAACTGTTGGGCTCTCGGGCGCTCTCTCGGGCATTTTCTCTCTCCGTCTCTCTCTCTCTCGGGCTCTTTCTCTCTCTAATATTACACACATACACAAATTACTCCTTCCATGAGGATATGAAAAGCAGGGTTATTTCTGGGAATCAATGAGGGGCATTCAATTACATTTTGAAAAGAGAATTTGTTCTAATTTATTTCTTCTTTTTTTTTACTGAAAGCTCCTCAGTACTTTCACTACTTAAGTAACTTTTTTGTGGAATACTTTTTTACTTTTACTTGAGTAACTATTTGGATGACTACTTTTGACTTTTACTTGAGTAATATTTTGCTGAGGTAACAACACTTTTACTTAAGTAATTTTTATGGCTACTCTGCCCATATCTGATGGTAGGTCGTGTTGGGCTTGAATAAACAGTATTTGGGTGCGGTATGTTGTATTGGGTACTTTGAACACATCGCAAACTCAAACTTTATTTATATAGCACCTTTCATGCAGAAAAACATAAAAGTGCTTTAGGAAACACAACATTGAACAGTAAAACATTACCCACAGCCTCCCAACACAAGCAAACAGGCACACATTGTGAATGCCACAGACAGACACACACACACCACACTGGGCCTCTGCATTCAGCGAGGCTGGTCTCTTGATCTCTCTCTGGCTCTTGTTCAGATGCTTGTCGCATTTGCTGGATGCCCCGGGGGAAATCTTGAACAAGCCAAGGCAAAGAGATGCGTCTTGAGCTTCTTTTTAAAAACATTGACAGTCTCCACGGCCCCTGGTAGAATATCCCACAGTCGAGGGCCATCAAAGCTGATTGCGGCCTCTTCCTGTGATTTGGAATTAACTCGTGGAACTAGTAAGACCCCTGTGCCGGTGGACCTCAGGTTCTGCAACGACTGATATGGTACCAGCAGTTAAATATGGAGGGGCAAGTTTGGTAACACATTTGAGCCAATCATGGGACTGTAACTTTGGGCGAGCAACGAGGGGAGAGAGAGAACGGCGAGAACGGTTTCGTTTCTGAAAGCTAGCTTGCTAGGTGTGGAACAAGCTAGCATTGTCCATTGTGAACTGCAGGTGTCTGCGTTGGAATGTAGGGAGGTTAGCACTGAGGCTTCCAACAGATAACGGGACCACTCAATATGAGGTGGTGTCAAAGTTGTGGTCGGCGAACCAGCAGGATGAGGAGATGTGAATATATTTTTATGCATAACTAATAATATTTCTGACAGCCCTGTACACATGGCAACTAACAGTGTGTGTGTTACCAGCAGTCTTGTCCAGGAAGTAAGCCAGCAGACACCTCATGACAGCCTGGTGACAGATGACCAGAACGTTGCCCTGTCGCTCCAGCTCCATGATGACTGGCTCCAGGCGCTGCACCAGGTCCTGGTACGACTGGAACATGTCAGGCAGATGAGGTTCTGCCGTTAGAACTGGTTTTAGAACATCAAAGGTGTGATCTGGTCCGGTGGCCATAGTTACCTCTCCTCCCGGGTAGCGGTAGTTGTATTTGTCCTGGTCACGCAGCGCAAATTCCTCAGGGAACGAAGCCTGGATCATGTCGTAGCTCATCTCCTCGCACACCCCCTAGAGGAAGACCATTGTACTGTTAAAGGGTTCCTACAGCTTAAGGAATGTTCAATTTAAGACATTTCATGACCTTCTTAATGCCATTTGAAATTGCATTCGAGACAAACTCGACAAACCAAAATTGAAAAATCAGCACATCAATTGTTAGGGATGCCTTCACCCAAATGTTTATTTTAACATAAAAAATGACTTTCTGGCCAAGTGTAAAACTTACATTTTGAAAAACACAATACTGTATTTTCCATTTTTATTGATAGGATTAATCAGAAACAGGGTTGAAGAGATCAGAGGTAGACATCGCAGAAAAGCCGGCAAGGGGATTAGAACTGGCGGCACTACGGGCGCTGTGATCTAAACCACAACAGCATTACTGTGAATAGGGGCCGTCTTTAAGGGTAGTGTCCTTAACCGATTCGCTATCGTCGACTCCAACATCACCCTCTAAATTCATTGCGGACAACTTCCGTTGTGCTGCGAGGGGCAAGTTATATTAAGATTCCAAATGCATAACAGTGAGGGGAAAACAACTTTAATAATCAAAACAATGCACTAAGCAAGTTTCTCAATGTTCATTTACCATTTTAGTACCACAAAACCAGACGAGAATCAGGGTCGCAGTGCCGGAGTGGTAAAAGACGCTGCACCATTGCGCTGCCCAGGCCAGAGTGCATTGTAATGGTGCGGTGGTCTCAATAACACGACGGTGACGGCACCCGGAACTTGATCGGTGCTCCACTGATTGAGACATGAGCCGTACTGCCGGCTTGGTTTGCCGTCGTAGGCTGATCTACTGCGTGGAGAGAGGCAACCTCCCGTACTGTCCACTACGCCTGAGTCTTATTTGAGCTGTGGAGGGCGAATTATAATTTAAAAAAATGTATTTTTTTGTGGATTCATCCCCGAACCCCCTTTAATTAGACCTAAGCATTGTATTTGGACAAATTTGACAAACCCACAAATACAACTCCTCCTGTGAAATGAGCTGATCTCCAAGTACATAAAGCAAATTCCTCTCAAGCTCTCTTGAATGACATTTTCAAAAGGAAAGAGAGAACATACAGAACCCACTTTTATTCTATTCCGATCAGCTGATCAGACAGCGCCCGCCGTAGCTGCGGCAACCTGCTCAACGATTACTGTGGATACAACGGCGATTCGAACCAGTGGGAGTAGGGGTTGATTTCCGCATCCCGTCGCCGTCATGAAAACCGCGCTTGCTTAAGGTCCCTAACGTCCACGATGTTGCGAGTCCTTCTCCCCTTGTCTGCAGCTCTTTCCGCGATGTCTTCCCCAATCTCTTCAACCCGGTTTCCAATTAATCCTGTCTTATGAAGATGATTTAAAAATCCACACTGACGCTGGAAGAACAGTTAAAAAAATGAAAAAAACAGACAAGAAAGACGACACACCGCGTCGATCTCATTGAGGATTTTCCACTGTTCGTAGGGGATGGCCAGTTCTTCAGCTGTCTGCACGGTGCGCCTCAGCTGGCTGGTCCAGACCTTGATGTCCCAGAGCTGATGCTCCTCAATGAAGCCACGCAGAGCTCTGGAGAACTGGAAAAGAGACCAAACATTTTGGTGGCGTGATAGCAAAAAGTAGCCTTATTCTCTCCAGGAAGGAAGTTGGCTGAATACTTTTACATGCCTGGTGGGTCTCCTTCCTGGATCACCAGGCTGGAGAGCATTGAGTATATACGTCTGGTTTCACTGCTGATCCGGGCAGGTTCTGGCTCACTAGTTCACTCCCCCAGTCACTAGTCCACTCCCTTCTAATCGGTCACTAGTTCACTCCCCCAGTCACTAGTCCACTCCCTTCTAATCGGTCACTAGTTCACTCCCCCAGTCACTAGTCCACTCCCTTCTAATCGGTCACTAGTTCACTCCCCCAGTCACTAGTCCACTCCCTTCTAATCGGTCACTAGTTCACTCCCCCAGTCACTAGTCCACTCCCTTCTAATCGGTCACTAGTTCACTCCCCCAGTCACTAGTCCACTCCCTTCTAATCGGTCACTAGTTCACTCCCCCCAGTCACTAGTCCACTCCCTTCTAATCGGTCACTAGTCCACTCCTTTCTAACCTGTCTGCCGCGAGGCGACAGTTCGGAGTCTCCTCCGATGCGGCCCTCCAGGTTGTGGTTGCTCTCTCCGTGGCGACACAGGTAGATGGAGTGGGAGTGGACGTGTATGTTCATCAAGTAGTAGACGATCTTACTCTGGATGTAGTCCTGCACGTGGTTGACCAGGAAGCGCTGGCCCACGTTGATGACCTTGATGAACGAGAGGTTCCTGAGAACCGAGCCGAGGGTCATCAGCACAAACAGAAAGACATTTCAAAACAAAATCATGGGAAGGCATGCTATGGTCCATTTCATTGTATTACAGTTGTATAGTTATGCTGCGTCCCAAACCTCATCTGAGAAATCGACCTAGCACTTAGCCCTTGCCACTTTGCCCATATGTTCTTACTTTACCTTATTTTTTCCCAGTTAAGCGCCATTGAGACCGGGGAAAGACCTTGCTGATCTGAGCCACAACAACAAGACTATGTATTGTGCTGGCTTGGAGCGGTCTAACTTGCTGCACACGGGGCCAACTCCAGGGATTGCATTTTAAAAGTAATCTTTCCAACCCGGTTTCCCCAAGCCTCTGGCCAGTACAGTGCCAGACTGACGGTTTTTCCAGTCCTCCGTTAAAGGAGTTCTGTAACCAATCCCAGTTACTGTCCTTAACTGGGCAATCAAGGTTGAAAGGTAGTTAGGTAAATAGCAGCTATATTTCTTAAATTAAAACCTAAAAACAAAATCACTTTTGTGAAGCGCCTTGAGGAACCTTCGGCTGTGATTTTGGCGCTATATAAAAATCTGTTGTTGAGTTGAGTGAAGTCATCTTTGATTAATGGCATTGGGAGGCAAAAGAAGCAGAGGCCGACATTCCAAATGGTGACAGGACAACATCTAGCTCCACTTGGTAGACTGTCTTACTTGTCGTAATGGTCGGGGTCGAGGGGCTGGTAGGTGACTTTGTAACACTCAATTCTCTTCAGGAAGTCGTCCATGACCCCCTCTCGGTCACACTCCGGGTAGTCTGGACTGGACACCTTCACTTCCTGGGCAGAGAAAGGGGGCGTCCATGATGCACATAGATTTAAAAACACAAGCAGGCAGAAGACCATGTATGGGGCAGCAGTCTAACCATGGTGGCGCAGTGGTTAGCATTGCTGCCTCACAGCTAGAAGGTCCTGGGTTCGAATCCCAACCCAGACAGGTCCTTTCAGTGTGGAGTTTACATGTTCTCACCGTGTCTACGTGGGTTTCCCCCACCACCAAAAACATGTTCTAGTTAACCTGCTCCAGTCAGTGGCCCCAGGGATGGGTTAAATGCGGAGGATGAATTTCACTGTATCTGTGACGAAATAAAGTATGTTTACTAACCCGACAGCAGTCTAACCCTATGCGCCACGGGGCCAGCCCCAAATATTTTGGGTTAGCAGAAACTTGTATTATTTTGCATTAACGACGGCGTTATTTTGTTAAGAAAATGCTTAGTATTCTTTTTAATAGTGGTGTTGCACGGTGACGTCACAACCTGGCATCATGGTGGTATTCGCGGTCAGACAAACAGGCAGAGAGCAATATTTGCATAACATTGTACATTTAAAAGATGTGCATTATTGATGTATCCATGGTAATATGCTATCAATCACCAGCAGATGGCAGCCCAACTACCTCCATTGTATATGCCGCTATCAGAGATGGCAAGTAACGAAGTACAAATAAAAAACAAAAAAGTACTGTACTTAAGTAAAATGTTCTGTACTTTTAGAAGTACTTTATTCTGTGATTACATTTTACTTGTAGTGAGTACATTTTTAACAAAAATATCTGTACTTCTACTCCTTGCTTTTACCAAAACAGGCTTGTTACTTTTTTTTTTGCATTGACGGGGTAGGATAACGTCTATAATATTAGCCAGTAGGGGGCGCTGATGTACCGAGTACAGTCCCAGTTGATAAGTGGATTTCATTTAGTCTCGAGATATAAGATACATTAGGCTAACATTGACAAACTAACATAACTAAACTAAACTAAAAATGCATTTTACATACAATTTTATTTGTAGTACTTTGTACTTTCAAAAATACTTTTGAGTACATTTTAGAGCATGTACTTTTTACTTTCAAAAATACTTCTTGAGTACATTTCTGAGCCTGTACTTTTTACTTTACTTGAGTAGCTATTTGGATCA
>OMKY01170829.1:2499-15092 GCA_900302395.1 Bregmaceros cantori
ATGTTGTTGAAGAAGATTATAGATGCCGATAACGACCACACCAGACTCTAGAATCCAATCAGCCAGGTTCATTTGATCGGGGTTGACCATCTCTGTCAATCGTCCATTCCAAGATCCTCCCGAGCCCGGTTTACGCGGGGATTTTAGACAGTGTGTTGACCCCACCTACCCAGCTCACATCAGAATTAGCACCCATCCCCACCCAGAAACTGGGGGTGGGGGCTGTCAGGAATGCCATGACAGTAGTATCGACACCATTTTCTTACACAGTGTAGACATGTTTGACAGCACAAGGATCAGTGGAATATACGAATGGCAGTAAGCGCAAAGGAAAACTAGTGGAAGCCCCGGGTACCGCTTAGGTGACAGTCCGACGGAAGTAAAATCACACAGCAGTGGTCCACACGGTCCCTAAAGGCTTTCTTAAGAATGTGCCACCTAAACAAAATGCTGACATACTTGTTTTTTTGGGGTCCAATATGGCTCTTTCAGCATTTAGGGTTGCTGACACCTGCCCAGGGCCAGGGCCCACGCCCTCTTGTTACTGGTACAGGTTACTGTAATCTTGTAACCTTGTAACCTTGGTTGTTCAACGACTCGCATACTGGTAAAGGTTTAATATGTATAGTGTCCTGGAATATGTGCGTGTCTACTGCGCTGCTTTCTGACCCATTGCGATGTCACCTGAATCAACCTGCCAGCTGTCAAGCTTGGTGAGTCCATTTGCCCGTCCATCTGGAACGTCCTCATGGGTAATCGGCCGTATCACCAGATGACATTCTCACTGCATAGTCCGCTTACTATATAATGCACTCAACCAAGTAACCATCTCAATACCCTTGCTTTAAATTAAGGTTAAAGAATTGCAATAAATTAATAGTATTCTGTCACTAACAAAATCAGTTACAGATTATTCCTGTATTTGCCACAATGAGGCGTTTATTATGATACAAATGTTTCGTTAGTTTTCTTTCCTTTACGGTAAGGAATTATTATTTATTTTGTGTATTTACTCTTTATGAGTTAAGAGCCCGCAGCCATATCAATACATAATTATAAGAAAATGATTAGCTCAATTAATGCCAATCAATCATTTCTCATTAGTGTTTCATTCAGATTAAAAAGTGAAACACGCCAATCGTGATGATGAATGTGCTGTATCCATTCCAGCGCAGTAGGTGGCGACAGTGGTTCTTATCGGTAGCGGCGAAGCAAAAATGTCTGGCAAACCGGAAGTGCCCTACTCCGGAGGAGGTCCTCTGTTTTCTCAGTAGCGGATAAGCGCCGCAGTCTATCGGCGCTATGTACACACGCCGTGTTTTTGGACGGCTTTAAGTCCCATGTATACCCACCGTAAATAACGGACACTGACGCTTTCATCCGGTTCCGTAGGTAGTTTCATCCGTCATTTATGTCCGTAGGTTAGTCGCTTAGCAATCCGTTGAGCTACAGCAACGGAGCAATATCACAAGAAACGCGTGGAGGCAGTAGGGAGTAACTAGCGTTTTGCATGCTAACTGTCGCGACTCAGCACCGCCCTCTAGGGGATTTCTTAGGTACATCCGTATATGGACGGAGGTATAAACACGAATCTCCGGGACCAATGGCTGGAACGGACTAGGACGTCTCATCCGTCTCCGGAGGGTATAACGGGGCCGTTATTCCTGTTCACTTTCCGTGGGAATGAACGGAAGCTCCGATGAATGACACACTCCTCCGCATCTTCATCCAGCAGGTAATGGACGTTAAAACGTGGAGACTGGCGGCGGAGCAGCGAGTGTCATCTTTTTAATACACACAATGGAATTTGACTCCGCACATTGCTCAGCACACTACAGTAGTAAATATAAATACCAAGACCATCGCAGAAACAGAGAAAGGTATAATGGTAATATTAATAGAAAACACCACTAGGCGGCGTCGGATAATCTCGCTGCTCCGAGTTCTTGTACTACACCGAATTTGACTTCGGACCTTGGTCGGCAACCCGTTACAGTAAAATTAATACCAAGCCGAAAGCAGCAATCTTTATTTGCAGACTCAGGGTCCATAACAACAGGTACATAACACAAACAATGAAAAATAAACAACAACAAACATACAATCATAAAGTACAACAAAAACAACAACAATGGGTAAGAGTCAATACATCCGAATGTAATATAAAAATATAGAACTATACACTTGAAGGACAGCTGTACCAGTGCCTCCAGAACTACCTGGTGGAGCTGCAGTGAGACAGACTTTTAATGATGTCATTTTCCGAGGCATCATGCCTGCCCATAAGTTAGAATGTAATAATAATGAAAACAAATTTAGTATACTATCACTAGGGCTCAACATCAGGTTCCAACTAGAGGTGTCTCGATCCAGGATTTTGCACTTCCGATCTGATACCGATATTTATTTGTACAGGTCCTTCTCAAAAAATTAGCATTTTGTGATAAATTATTTTCTGTAATGTACTGACAAACATTAGACCTTCATATATTATACATTCATTACACACAACTGAAGTACTTCAAGCATTTTATTGTTTTAATATTGCTGAAAAAAGTTGAGAAAACCCAAAAATGCCTTTCTCAAAAAATTAGCATATTTCATCCGAACAATGAAAGAAAAGTGGTTTAAATACAAAAAAGTCAACATTGAAAATAATAATAATGTTCAGTTATGCATTCAATACTTGGTCGGGAATCCTTTTGCAGAAATGACTGCGTCGATGCAGTGTGGCGTGGAGGCAGCCCGTTTTGGAGGCCCAGGGTGCTTCGATAGCGGCCTTAACACACAGACTTTCTATGGGTTTCAGATCAGGAGAGTTGGCAGGCCAATCGAGCACAGTAATACCATGGTCAGTCAACCATTTACCAGTGGTTTTGACACTGTCGGCAGGTGCAAGGTTGTGCTGAAAATTCAAATCTTCATCTCCATGAAGTTTTTCAGCAGATGGAGGAATTAAGTACTCCAAAATCTCCTGGTAGCTAGCTGCATTGACCCTGCTCTTGATAGAACAGTGGACCAAAAACAGCAGTTGACATGGCACCCCAGACCACCAGTCCGTATACGGATGGTGCGTCTACCGCACGTATTTCAGTGCAATGGAGCATGCTACAACAGTGACGACGTATTTGGTTTTCTACTGACTTATACGTACGTATACGTGCGGTTGGAAAAAATCTCTGCAATGGAAACCTAGCATGACTGTGGGTACTTCACACTGGACTTCAGACATTTTGGCATTTCTCCCAAGTCTTCCTCCAGACGCTGGCACCTTGATTTCCAAACGGCATGCAAAATTTACATTCTTCTGATTCATTCTCATTCTATGTATGTAGATATAGATAGAAATTACTATTATTTTTTTATATATACGTTATACACACACAAATAGTATAGCTATCCACACCCAGGCAGTGATATATAGGATTTTACTGGAGGGTAAAAGAAGCAGGCGTAAACAACCCAAAATGATGGGGCTGAACTAAAGTGAAGATAGAATTGTGACCATATCTCAAATACAATCATTGCCGATGGTTTCACCAAGGATTTCATTGCGTCACTGTGTCTCGGTGTTGTCAGCTCTATGACCTCTCCTTTTTCTGCTGTTTTTTCAGGATGCATTGCACTGATGGCACATTGTCGCCATCATTTTAAAGTCTGCTATCCGGGCACCACTGGGCTGGACTAAACGCTTGACCTGGCTTCCCTCCACTGATGACGGTCCTCCAACTCTAGTTGAGGCAGTATTCAATTATCTACTGATACTCGACTACCATCAACGCCAAGATCTCATTCACACTTCTTTTTTAACCCCATAATTGTGATTGATCACTTTGGTGGTTAGCATGTCCCATGGGTTCTATGACCCCAGGGCAGAATCGGGGGACAATTCTCGGCCCCAACAAGTTCAACCACAGCACGCTGCTGATTCCTTTTCCACAATGCACTCCTCTGAAACCTTTTTCAGAGGATATATTCCGAATGAAAGCAATGTCGTTGTCAATGCATCAAGAACAATAGACATGCATATTCAGGAAGCTTTGATAGAGAGACCCATCAAATCAATATTGAAGAAACCAAAACCAAATTCAAACAATATCTGGGATTCATCTTTTCCCGAGGCCCCTTATGATTCTACGACTTCCAATTATAGACTGCCAACCCCCAGCTCGGTTGATAGGACCACACCCCACCAAGTGACTGGCAGTGAACAATCCTACACAATTCCTTCAGCCCACCCCTGTCAATCCTTCCATCATTTAAACTACAATCTCCCGCCGGCAACTGGCCAATCCAGACATCATGAGCAACCTGACCCCAAATCGTCATCCAGAGGTAGTCCAGCGATGCAAACCAAATTCACCCCCGACATGGCAATGGGTGTTATCCAAAACTTAGGCCTTGAGGAGGACGACCTTGAAGAGCTCTGTGCGATCGAAGATCTGAACCCCAACAACCTGGCACAAATCTTGCGTGACATCAAGGAGAAGAAGGCAAAAAGGTTCGCTGCTCAGTCCCAGGTAAGCAGCATTGCCTCGGGTAGCATGCCAGACTCCTGCTCCAGTGTTACCAGGGTGGAGAAGGATGCACCACCTCTCATCTTGGCGTATGCGAGCAGTAGGACCTCTGGTGCTGATGTTTTCCCTCGAACAGATCCTGGGCCCACACAAAAAGTTGCTGCTCAGTCCCAGTTAAGCAGCAATCCTTCAGAAAGCATGCCAGACTTCTGGTCCAGGGTGGAGAAAGATGCACCACCTGTCATCTCGGCGCATGTGAGCAGTAGGACCTCTGGTGCTGATGTTTTCCCTCGAACAGATCTTGGGCCCACTCAAAAGGTTGCTGCTCATTCCCAGTTAAGCAGCAATGCCTCGGGAAGCATGCCAGACTTCTGGTCCAGGGTAGAGAAAGATGCACCACCTGTCATCTCGGCTTATGCGAGCAATAGGACATCTGGTGTTTATGTTTTCCCTCAAACAGATCCTGGGCCCACTCAAAAAGTTGCTGCTGAGTCCCAGTTAAGCAGCAATCCTTCGGAAAGTATGCCAGACTTCTGGTCCAGGGTGGAGAAGGATGCACCACCTGTCATCTCGGCGCTTGGGAGCAGTAGGACCTATGGTGCTGATGTTTTCCCTGGAACAGATCCTGGGCCCACTCAAAAAGTTGCTGCTCAGTCCCAGTTAAGCAGCAATGCCTCAGGAAGCTGGTCCAGGCTTGAGAAGGATGCACCACCTGTCATCTCGGCGCATGCGAGCAGTAGAACCTCTGCCGCTGATGTTTTCCCTCGAACAGATCCTGAGCCCACTCAAACAGTTGCGAGCAAATGGAGACCGATTCCACTTGCTGGAGAGTTGTCTAGTCAGCATTCTCTACCTGATGTTGCTCCCCAGAACCTTCCATCGTCTCTCAGGGGTAGGGTGGTTGATGCTGATCTTGCTTCTGCAACAGCTCACAAAGGCATTACTGGGACCGAGCATCGGAAACCTAATCCACTTGGTCACTGTCCCGTCCCACCTGAGGTTGCCCCCCAGAACATTTCATCGTCACACAGAACTTCTGACGCTGATCTAGCCTTTGCGGCAGCTCATGAACGCATTGCTGGGACGGGCCATTGGAAACCCGATTCACCTAGTCGGCGTCCCACCGAAGTGTCACTGCCATCTGACAAGAACATGCCGTCGGAAGCCATGATCAATGACTTCTTGGGGGTTGAGCCCACGCGCTTCCCTCATACCTGTCGTCTATGTAATGTAACCATTTTTACCATCAGGGTAAGTGCATTTCACATCTTTTTGCTCTGATATGCTTTGAATATCTGATCATTTACACCTAATGGTGTTAAATATTATATTGCCATTTAGACTAAATGCCTTGAGAGGTCCTTTTTGGCCTTTGATCCTCTTTGATGGCTTTTCCTCTCTCATTCCTGTATCATTTTCATATTGTTATGATTGTTGAACTAAATGTTCTATAGTCATTTTTGATGAGGTTTATCAAGAAAGCTACTCAGTGGTAAATTCCAATGTCAATGTTATGTGACAACAACAAACTGTTGTTTTTGTTAAGCATTTCCAATAACAACACAGATCATTAAGTATTATCATCATCATTAATTATTATGACGGGTGCAAAGCCCTACGTTTTCTACACCCCTAATTTACACATGTTGTAAAGAGGAGCTCTCCATTCTGCAGAAAATAGTTAATCCCACCAAGAATCTACACAATCCCAATTAATTGGTGAGAAATTTAATGATTCAGCAGAATTCTTTGAAGATTGCGTCGTTACAAAATGCATTTCATTGCGGAACACATGTATGGGGCTGTCTTAACAGCTACACCACGGGGCCAGCCAGCGGGTGCTTTTTCCACAGATAAAATCGTCTACAAATTGTTTTACAGATGTCAATGAACATATATATACTCTCTTCGTCTGCTCGTGAATTCTTCTGGCTGGCGCGTTCAATACACTATTGTCATGCATGCGGCATTGGACCTCGCGACGGCGGAGGGGGATCCGGACCATTCTGTGGAGACACAGGCATAATGCTGCGCCCCCTTGTAAGCGTGATTTCGCGCTTACTAGAGTTCTCCATGGGGTCACAGCTATAGATGGCTGTTATGCTAAGCTAGAGAAGATCTCAAGTCCATTACGTCATTGTCAGGAAGTAACCCTCATATCATTCAATTCACTGACTCCTGAACTTCTTATTGTTGAATTTGTGCAGGAATGGCAGTCACACACGGACCATATCATCCACCTAGCCAGCTGCAAGATGATGTCTAAAATGTGAGTTCAGCTTCACTGAAATAAACAAATTGCGCTGACGTCAGTGGCACGATGTGCATTGCTAATTCTCACTGCTCTCTGTTCACTGCCCAGATATCCAGACTGGAAACCTGATCCTGTTGCAATGTAAGGAAATAAGTCAAACATGTCGTTACTGTGTTATGAGAGTTGCTCACCACTCCGTACAGTGTCAAACCCATTGATTCAGTGCTTGTACCTTCAGATTTGTATACATCCTTACTTACTTGATCTCTCTTTGGCTCTAGTCGGGAACCTTGTTGGGAATCTTAAAAAATGAAACTGCTGTGGCTGTACTAGGCTGAAGCAGCCAGCATCTTGATGTGTGTTTGTGAGTCAGATAGCAAGATATATTTTATAGATCACTATGTAATGACATTCAATATCCATTGAGAATACCACATGACCAGATAATGACCTAGAAACTTGTTATAACTAGCGTTACATTAAATAAATACCCATTTGACCATATCCATCTGCATTTAACTATTTCGATAACACTACTAAATAATATTAAAAGTAAATGGTGAGGCAATGCTTGCCGTGATACTGAGCGTAGCATCTTGTATTGCTACGACCAGGGTGCCTCAAAGGTGCTGGCGGCTTTGCTCACTGTGCCTGCTGTGAATGCCAAGACGATGAAGTTCGAATAGTTTTGTCTTTTGTGGTTGCAACACTTCAAACAGCCAAAGGAAACTATGGCATGGTGATGGTGTAGTGAGGAATTAGCTGGGAACTTGGGTACAAAATGCAATATTAAATACAATAGTGAATTGAATATGGTAAGTTGAATGGGATTTCAACATTGGATCACTTGAGCCTGGTCCAACCGGACCGTGAAAGGGACAGCCGGCCACAATGAGGGGATATGCTATCAAAGATTGCAGAGTTGTGGGTGTAAACTGTTCTCAAAGTAGAATGTAGAAGTAGAATGTAAAATATTTCTTGAGGAACTGCAAGATTAATACAGTTTTTTATTACATTTTTACATTAATTTTTATTAATGAACATTTAAAATAATTTATAAGATACTGAAGAACAATGAAAAACACATTTTTCGAAGTGCAAAAATTTTAATAGATGTGAAACTCATAATGTGAACAGATATGACATATATTTATTTTATATGTCACAGTGGGAATTGTAAGTATAGATTCCTAGCTTCCTAGATTCCTAGCTCTTAACTAGCTGGTTAGTTAGCTGTGGCTATAAAGCTGTGGCAGCTTCTATACTAGACTTGGAGAAGTCATTTCCGAGTGTCTAATAATGGCTATATGGCCATATGAATGAATGGCCTTAGGGCCATGGGTGAAGTAAGACTTGGAGTGACACTCATACACATGTTCACAGTGAATACACGCATGTACACGCAGTACGGACACGTTGGGCGTTAACTTGTTAAGCCTCACCCCCCTACATTATAAGAATTGGGCTAAGCCCAGGAGAATATGAGATAGCAAATTGTAAGACCTGGTTTCTAAAAGATGATTCCATTGAATTGATTTGTATGACAACAATTTGTGAGATTGTATTTGTAACGGCTCGTCTCTCCTGTAACTGAAGCTCTTGCTCTCCTTCTGAACCAAAGAACCGGGGTTATAGGAATCTCGGAGGCGATTTCTTTCACGAACGAACTTGCGGCACGGTCGTCGCTGTGATCCTAAGCCACACCACCATTACTATGAATGGAGGCTGTCTTTAGGCGTAGCGTATTAAACCGCTTCGCCATCGAATGCCGGCAAAAATGTTGTCTTTTGAGAAAAAAACAAATCTGTTTTATATAAATGTCAACTTTCAGGACATTCCTCCGGGCTGGCCAAGGACAGCGGGTTCCTAGGAGTAGAAGTCCCAGTTCTCCAGCTAAGCATATGTGAGTTGTCTTCCGCGTAGTGGCGTAGCCACATAAGGGCCGGGGTGGGCCGGTGCCACTATGATTCACAGCTGGCCCACCCTATCAAAAGTGTCCAAAATAATTGACATCTCACTACTCCGTAAACTTGCATTAAGTGAACAGGCTCGCTCGACGTTGGCCACAAGAGGGCAGTGGCGCTATTTGGGTGTAGTTGACGGAAGAGAGGGAGGGGGAGCTCTTATCGTTCCTGAATGATGTGGTTGTACTGTTATGTTAGAGTTAAACATAGAATATAAAATATGTACGTTGCATGTATATGCATGTATGTGTATATATATAAAACAAGAAATTAATAAAGTACAATATTGGGCCCTCTTTCATTTTATAGTCTGACATTAAATACTGTTATTGGAGTAGTAATATATATTGATACATAATGCTTTAATAATAATAATTTTCAAGAATAAAAATAATAATGTTAATAAGAATATCTTGTAATATTAGCTGTCTGTCATAATGAGAATACTAGCGTTGGGGGATATGAGACCTAATTAAACACATTTAAGGTGTATTTCACTCCAGTGTAGGCCTATTCTTCTCAATTATTGTTTTTTTAATATATATTAGGGACGGACCGTCTGTCTTTTTAGTGCCTTGTCCAGCGGCCACACTACTACAGCTACGCCACTGCTTCTGCGTTTTTAACCTAGGGTTCTTTGTTGCGTGTATGTGTTGTGAAGCGTTTCGCAAGTGATGAATAATAGAAGAACCACATAGTACATTTTGATTTGTGATCATAACAACGGTGTTTCTACACTCCAGTAAACCCGTTTTTTTGACCCGTTTTTTTAGAACAAAGTTTGAAGTGAGTTGCATGCCTTCCTCGCCAAACTCACATATCACGCACCCTGGTTGGGCTGCGCTGTGCTTGCGCGCCCTGCGCTGGCTGCTGGGCAAGCCAAGTGCATTTTTTTCATCGTCCCGGGGGTGTCCCGAGGCCAAAAATTGTTCGTCCCCATGTTAATTAATTGCGTCCCCGGGACGACGGGTCGCCGTTAATTTTAAGCCCTGGTGTTTGGGTACAACACTGGGAAAAGGAGTATGGATGATTTCAATATCAACTCAGAGTTGGAATCAAGGCCTAGAAGTCCTTAAATATGTTCAAATGTCCATCCTGTGCTTGTCTGCAGAAGGAGAAGCCCTTCCCGTTCCCCCTCTCAGAGAGAGTCGTCTCCTCACAGAAGATCAAGGTCCAATTCAATTCGGAAACGTCACAGGTTAGTTGCTGTGTACAGCCTGTTGCTGTGGAAATATTTCATGTTTGGTTAGAACACAATGAGGGTCTGGACTGCTTCCACGTCCAAGCCAAATGTGGCTGAGCTCTGTGACAGGAAGTACTGCCAGCTCTCTATTAAGTAGGAACTATGCAAAAGGGGTCATGTTCAAAATAATCGTTCTTCGTGGCATACCCAGCCTCACCAGGATTCTGTCTACAGACGCCCCCACATAATTAGAGTTGCAGACCCCTGTCCTATGCAAAAGGCATACTAACTGTCATAGACAACAAAATACACATTTTGAGAATGTAGAAAATTCTAATCACAATTTTTCTAGGAAGTAGAGATCCACTTATTTACATTATAGGTTGCTGTTTTGGGCGGGGCCAGGCTTGTATTGACAACATGTATTGAATTTGAATGTGTGTGAGCGATGGGAAGAAAAAAAAATTAAAAATTAATCACTACAGATTTAATTGATTCGATAATCAATTATCACAGATTAATCGGTTGCAGCTGAATTGCTCCGTGAGTTCTGAGTTCTACCCACCACAGCATGGCATGGGACCAATACCTAACATGAAAATGGGTAAGCCAACAGGAGGAGTCTTTACGAGAGTTCAGGATTCTCAGGAACTGGGAATTGATTAGAGAGTTTGGTGATGGGAAGTCAGCGGGGGCAAGTCAGCCCCCTCTGTTTTGTAAACTGCTGATGGCTGGGCTGACGATCCAGAAATAAATCTTTGGTTACCCCAATCCCTGCCTGGTTCTTGATGTGTTGTCTAGGATATAGTTATTGTTATTGCAGCTCGTGACATGGTATTTGTGATGGAAAATATCCTATGAGTTGTGGAAGATGCAGTCAACACTTCAAGTCACACTCCAGCACCTGGCCCCTCTTGGATCCTACGTTCGAGTTCTGTCTGTGGATGTCAGTTCCGTTTTCAATACCATCATTCCCTCATGACTCCAGGACAAGCTGACCCAGCTCAATATGTAAGTGGTCCAACCTCCTGTTGGACCGGCAGCATCATATTCCACTGTGGAAGCACAACTCGACTACTCTGACAATCAACACTGGAAGCTTGCACGGCTGTGTCCTATTTCCTCTGTTCTCACTCTACACCAATGACTTCACCTCCCACAGTTAATCTTGTCAAGTTTGTGGATGACACCACCCTTATTGGACTTCTACAAAAGGGATGTGGAGCAGTTGGCAACTTGGTGTGGAGAGAACAACCTGGAGCTGACCTCTAAGAAGAGGACGGAGATGTTGGACTTCAGGAAGAAACCAGCTCCATTGCCCCTCCCTCCACTGAATCCTTGGCAGCTGCTCAGATCACATAGGTTGACTCTTTCACTTCCTGGGCACTAAAGCCACTGCTCCACTACACCTATAGGGGACGGGTCTAGACGGAAAAAAGGTGTCACCACTGCACCGTTTCATAGAACCGGATCCGATCCCAGCCGGCACCCCATTTCTCGGCGCATCTCGGCAAACCAATTGGCCAATGTTTCAAACTGATTGGCCAGCTCAACACCGCGACACTGCTGATCTTCTTGCGGATACCCCCTGCGAGGCAAGTCAGTCTAGTGGAGTCAGTCAAGTGAACTGGACTCTCCTCAACGCTGCTGCTGCTGTTGTGTGTGTGTGTGTGTGTGAGAAACGCGCTGCGTTTTTAAACTTTGCGTTACTGATTATAATGACCTACAATATTTTTGGCTGCATGCTGTTGCTGAGAGGAATGAATGAGCCATTTTCCTTTTCACCAAGCGTTTTTGAAGCTCAAGTAAGAATTCCCCATGTCCCAAGCCTTTCACCACACATCGACTCACGCAGGCAGAGCACCCACCTGTGCCTCCGTGTGGTAGCCGTTGCGCAGCTGAAAGGTGGCAAGCCCACGACTCACTGTGTTGTCGTTTATCAGACCGAACGATGTGTGTGTGGTGGGATGGGGTATTACCGAGCAATTATTACTAATAATAATAAAAATAAAAGAAATAATACTATACGAGACAAGGCTTTCCTCTCGGGGCAGCATCTTTAACCGGTACACCGCAGGGCCAAAGTGTGCAGTGGTGCACCGTAAAGTGTGCGATCGCTCAGCTCTCTCAATTCATCCCCTTTCACTTAAAAAACGCATATTCCACACTTGATGCCTATACACTGCGACAGCGAGCGGGTATATTTTTTTCTCCTCTTTTCATCTACCTCCCTCTCTGCGTGATGCGAGTTTGGTGCCACGAGTAATTTGAAATTACATGACGCCCCCAGCATGTCCCCACCACCCGCGGGGCAGCGGGGGTTTTGTGACCACCCCATACGTTCGCGGAGACACGACATCCCAACAGGAACACGAAAAATCGGTTTTAGCTCGCCTGTTGAATTTGCAGTGGAGACTAGGCTTGACATCACCCGGGACCTCGTGGGTGCAATGCACTTCCTTCGGCAGCTGAGGAAACTGAAGCTAGCAACACGGTGGTGCACTTCTACGCAGCTACCATTGGGTCCAGTCTCGCCTCCCCCATCAGATGCTGTGTGTGGGTTGCTGTATCCAGAGGATTGTCCGCTCTACAGAGAAACTGATTGGCTGCAGTCTACCATCCATTGACACCCAACAAACTCCCAACACTATATATATGAATACAACACACATATA
>OMKY01170847.1:0-17404 GCA_900302395.1 Bregmaceros cantori
GATTTGCCATTAATATTTTTTATTTCAGTTCCCATAGGATCCCATTCATTCTGACTCTGTCGTTGGCGCCCCTAGCGGACAGTACCACTGGAAGACGTCATGTGTGGGGTGTCTCTCTCTCATATACTGTATAGCTCTCTCTATCTCTCCTGGTACCGGATATACGGGTACTTTCAACAATGGCAGCGTGCAGTCGGCCAGCACTGGTGCAGATACGGGGGATCTGCTCAGGAGGAGGTTGATGCATTGCTTAGCACGAGACCGCGCAATACGAGGTTAGTGCTTCGACGTGGCACCTGACGGAATGGCGCGTGGTCATGAGGTACATCAGTCATACTGTTACCTGAACGAGGCAAGATGGTCGGTGCGTCAATCACCTGACCGCAGCAAATACGGAGGATCTGCGCGATATGAGGTTGGTGACATGACACAAGACTGAAGGGCCCGTGAGATACGTCAGTCATTCTATGGATACGTGGAACAGAACGAAACAAACACAATACAACTGACAAATGATAGTGACAGTGCTGCATTAAGGTAGGTGTTAGGAAGTTCATCTACAGTGGGACTCTGGGTGAGGAGCTTGAAGGCTAGTCCCAGTTGAACTTGATATCGTATGTGGAACCCGGATGGGGCTATGGCCAGTGCAGGATTGGGTCTCAAGATCAAACATCAAATCCAAACCAGTCGCTATTTCTTCAACTAGGCCGAGATTGAGATTGAGTGAAAATTTCAATCTCCTCTTTTCTCCAGTCCTCCGTTAAAGGAGTTCTGTTAACCAATCAAAACAAATCAACATTAACGATAACTAATCAAAAACTGTAGGTAATTTTTTTCAACTAGGCCGAGATCGAGACTGATTGAATGTCTTGATCTCCTTTTTCTTCTTTCTTCTCTCTTCTTTCCAGTCCTCCATTAAAGGAGTTTTGTAACCAATCCCAAATTACTGTCCTTAACTGGGAAATCAAGATCAAAACTAAGGAAGTTAGGTAAATAGCTGCTATATTCCCTAAATCTAATTCTAAAAACGTAATCACTTTTGTGAAGCACCTTGAGGCAGCTTCGGCTGTGATTCTGGCGCTATATAAAAATCTGTTGAGTTGAGATAGTGGTAGGATTAAATCGGAAACTGGAATGAAGAGTCGGGAGGAGACATTGCAGAAAAGCCAAAGAGGGGATAAGAGCCCACGGCGCTGCTTGACCCATGGTCTGGGGGGGGGCGCGCTCTATAACCACTGCCACCGCGTGCCACAAAACTTTGCATTTAGTAGCACTCAACTACAGAGTGAACAGCACATTACATTATTGATGACATTCGTTGGTATAGTTTATAATTATATATGATCTTATATATTATGATTATATGTGTTTAATGCACTATAGCTGGATCAGAAGGGATGGAGTATATATAATTTATATCTAAAGTGACCAATTCATAGACTATATAAATGATTTAAAATTAAATTATTGAACGTGAATTCACTAAACATTCTGTGGTGTTTTTTCTTTGCTTAAAGAGTTTTTGGAGTTAAATTGTGCATCGTTTCCACTAACCTTGGACGTTTGTACTTTTTTTTTTTGCATTTGTTTTTTTTGTTCATATCTTACATTTGTTCATATATGTCATCACTCCCGTCGTCTGGCGCCACTGAAGACTTTGCAACTAGCTCTCCGTCCTCGGCCACTCGCATGGTGTCACTCAGCCTGCAACGTTATCTTCTTCTATCTCCCTTTCTCTGTCTTCCTCTCCTCCTTCCACCTGGCACTGTGCCTTGAGGGATTGTTTGAGAGCCCTTGGGATCTTGTGACATGTCCGCACCATTTTGGTTTTAGTTTTTTTGACTGTGCTAAGTAGATCTTCATATGGTTCAATGGCTTGTTTTATTCCAGCCTTCACTTCTTTGTTGGTATTGTGTTCTCTATACGAAATGCAGAGGAGCCTGCAGAAACATCTGTGGCCTGAATTCTCTCTAGTTTTGGACATATATGTCTTTCCAGTTGTGCATCCATCCACTTTCACCGTCAGTCATCAAGCGGCATGCATCTGGGGCTCCATCTTGTGGACAGACGAGGAAGCGAATGTAATGGCATTTTAAACCCGGTTTTCACATTAACACAGTTAGTGAGGTTTGAAAGTCCACCAAATATATTTTGTATAAACTATATCTAAACATAACATTGCACAATGTAAGGAACTTTAAGAGCGAACAAAATTTTTGCGTTCCAAACTGGTTCAGGACCGATATTTTGGTGGCGGAACGGTTCCGAGAACAAAACGTTAAACATAGGCCTGCCTCAACCGTTCGGAACGCTTTAAAAATAATTTTGTTTTCAAGCCCCGACTCTCGTACCACCTTTTTAATAATAGCAGTCAGTCTGATAAAGTCGTAAATCATGAAGAAAAACAGGCGATACAAAAGCGAGTGCTTTATTTTTTTTTGTGATCCATATTACACATGATCCCTGGTGGGTTCTTCATAACCGTAGGCAAGACACAAAATAAATCATTATGAGAAGGAAAGGGTGGGGTTCAAGGTCGTGTTGAGGCCCAGAGGTAGCGCTAGGTCGTCAATCGCTCAGTCGTCATGGTTGAGTCTGCGAATCTTCCCTCGGTGACGGTCGATCTCTTTCTGCAGACGTTCAATCTCTTTCTTGTGATGTTCGATCTCCTCTTCATGGTGATCCCGCAGCAGTTGCAGTTGCTCTGCCTCCTTCGCCCTAAGAAAACAGACAATAATAGACAAATAATTAGACTAGGGCTGCACAATTAATCAAATGTTACATCGAAATTGCAATTTTGGCCCCAACAATTATGAAAAATCACGGTTACCACATGTTTTGGGCTATATTTGGCCCGCAGCCTTTTCCCTCACTTTGAACTATGCAGATTATGAGGCGGTGCGGCTATTCTGTTGTGGTTTTTTTTTGTATAAAATAAAAGCCGCCCTTCTCCTATCCAAGATGGCGCGCGCACCGCTTATCTACCGCCGTCTCTTTACTCAGTAATCAATAACAACTTATGTTTTGTTTTGCCAAACGCCATTGTTCCCGGGCGCGTACGGAAACTGATCATTGCGGCTCTGTTCGGTTTAAGTAAATATTTCAGTCCAGTAGATGGCCGCGGCTTTAAGGCCGGTGCAGCTTATATAAATACTTTTCCATGTTTTCTTAAAAATGACAGAGGTGCAGCTTTTAGAGAGGTTAAAAAACGTAGCTGAGCTCGAGGTGATAGAAGCCATGCCGCCAACCTCTTGGCCCAGAAAAATGTGATCCACCAGTCTTTGCCAACTTTGCTGTGCTGTTCTGAATAAACCCTGATAAATATATCCTCACTGTCTCATCACTTGGAGAATGGGCAAGATCATTTGAGGTTTAGCATGGTTTTCATGTTACACTATTTTCAATTTTAGATGTGAAATTCTTGGAAGAAATCCACACAAATCATTGTAAATATTTGTATTTCACATTATGTAAAGGGTGTCTCATACTTAAAATCAAGTACAAAGTACCAGTTCTGCATTAATCTCATAATAGAGAAATTAGATTAATATGTTTGGCTTGTTCCTCAGAGTCACACCAAGAAACTCACACCGATATTTGAAGCTGTCTAAACCTAACCACATTGTACAAATGCATATAAAAAAAAAAAGATCATTGAATTTTGTCAAGTCACAATACTCATCAAGGCATTAATGGAAGTGAAAATTAATTTTATATCAATATGATATAAAGTTAAAGTTATAATTTATAACCAAATCCAGCTAAACATTAGCCCTGGTTCACACAATACGTCTGAGGTGACTCAATCATATTTCGAACTAGAGACATTGAAGGATATCCCTGAAACGTGCTAGAAGTCCTAATCAATAAACCCCACACCTTGACCTTGACTTTTGATAAAAATTACGGATTATTCGAATAATGCATCAACCGTATTTTGACATCCTGATTAGAACCATTGTCACTAGTTACCACGACCGCATGTTGGCACTTCAGACATAGAAGCGTCATTTTCCATTCAGACAGCCAGACCAAACTGCAAGCACCACTATGTATAAGTGTCCATGAGAACTAAAATTACTAAATTACTATTATTTTTGGCATGGTTCGTGCAATGACTTCAACTTTCAAAGTTTAAAAAAAAAAATATTAAAAAGAAGTTAAATATCAAATGTGCATAGCCCATTTTGTCAACCTTAACAGAGCGAATTTCTTGGCACGAAAAGTGGTTGGCATTCAATTAATAACCCTCAACAATTAATCAAGTGGATTTGGCTTTAAAGAGACAAAGTGTGAAATGTATTGCAATCTAGTGGTAGAAGATGGTACTGCATCTCCAAATATATTATTCGTAATATGTGTATACCCAAACAAAAACTGATAAGAACTTAAGCTGGAACGGTATTTTCCTGCATTTTTCCCCTCACGTTTTGTATGGTTGCATTGGTTACAAAAGGCCAAGTCCACAAAGCAGTGGACACGGAAACACAATTTTGAAATTGAAAATGTAGCATCCACAAGGGAACAGAATCCGCATTTCTCTTTGCCAAAGTGCCCTTCTGTTCACGTGACGTCGGCATTTTAGCGTCTCCAAACCATTTTACGGTCTCTGAATACGAAGAATCAAAATATCAGTGTATAAATAAATTGTAATGTAGAGTTTGCAGGTTTATTAACACAATTGTTGTACATTTGTTTGCTAAAGTAAACAAAAATCGACATATCAGATGACAAGATTAATTCCTGTGTCTGAATACTTTTGGGGATTTTTTTAAGGAAAGCTATATAACTGATAATTTCAATAATCGGCAACTAAAATCGACTATTAAAATAATTGTTAGTTGCAGCCCTATTTTGAATAGAACACTTTTGGAATAGAAAAAGTAAAAACAACATGTCCCAGTTGAACTACTATTATATACGTAGTCAACTGAAATGCCGGTAATTTGATTTCTGCATAATTAGTTGTGTTATATGTTTCGGGGTGTATCCATCAGACCCCTACTTTTTGACCATGTTTGTGACACATGCAACCCTGCCACAACAGAATGTTTGTGCAAATTGCATAAAATTATTGTTATGTTTTTATTTATCCAACATGGACATTACAGGAAACATTTGACAAACAAGATGCATTACATTATTAGGCATACACACTAAATGTTGCAGTGTTAGATCAACACTTACAGTTACATTTGGGTCCGCGTTGGCCTAGTGGTTATGGACACCGCACCTAACGTGACCCCATTCATGTTAGTGGCGCTGTGTCTACCGCAGCGTCCGCAGTGTTGCAAGTTCGACTCCGCTCGTCGACTTGTCTACAGTGTCTACGCCCGATCTCTTCAACCCAGTTTCTGACTAATCATATCCAATAAAGATGAAAAAAAAACAGCGCTGACGCCGGAAAATAACTTACAAATCGTTGGGTCAGGAAATCGATACTGAATCGTATCGCCATGATAGGTGTGATTTACACCGCTACTGAGTGTATTTGACCCAAACCCCAAGGGTCCGAGCCGAAGCTAGGTCCGCGCCAGGGGTCGGGCGCCGCATGAGTCACGACGCAATGAAAGTGGCGGCCTCTAGAGTTTGAGAGAAGGTGAGGTGGGCAGGGCTTTGTAGAGTAATTGACACAGTGGCTTTTAACTCTACATATTAACACCAACACTAGAAAATATTCAACTCTCTCTGTTGTTGTAATAACTCTGAAAGAGTCAATGAACTTTGACTCTGCATATTTAACACTGCAAAATGTATTGTGTAGCACTCAGTGATTTAACACCTGTCTGCAGGAGGCCATTTTAAATTTAAAAAAAATGGAAACATAAAACAAATACACCGTCAAGTGCAGGAAATACAAATATATGTTAGTATCAATAAAGACATAACAATAACACCCATTAAAAACTACAGGAAATCCAAATATACACCATTATCAAAAACAGGTTTATAAAAGGCCAATGATAATAAATGAGTGCTAATGTACTACATTACATTATTTTTAATTAAAATAAACCAGTGCCGTTTATGTAATTTCCACGCACACGTCACAGGTAGGTTGAAAACTGGCCGCGGTCAGGGAGTGCAGACTCCGGTCCCCAGTTAACCCCGGCCTGAAAGAGTACCTGAAATAGCGTTCCTCCTCAGCAGCTGCTCGTTTGCCGAACGCACCCCCGGCCGATCGGATGGAGCCTCCAGCGCCTCCACCCTTGCCCGCTCCACCTCCCAGGTCTCCCATCTGCAGGGAAAGCGAACGAAAAACAAGTCAATAAAAATGTAATTGAATTAAACAGTTTTTGCATGTAATTAAATGCGTGTGTTTATTTCATTAAAACTTGAAATTAATTCAAAGTTAAACGTGGTCTATGGGTGAAACTGTGCGAATGTTTTGAGCGACGTGGTCCTAGGCGCGTCCCAGGTTGACCCGTGAAGGACACCGTAGCAGGCGCAAAAATGTAACGGCACAAGTTCAGACTAAACACCGTGCGGTCAAAGTATAGGAGAAAGTTAAGGAGACTACACAATACTGGTCGTGCATGTCCGTCCTGCAGACTGTTTTTCACTTTGCACCCCTCCCGATCTTGGCCTCAACTTGACACTTGTTTTGCATTAGACAGCACCCCCCGCCACACACATGAAACTTTGAATACTTTGAATATCCTTCTTTTACCTGATCTTGTGACATCCACCGGAGCTGGGTGGCAAAGCAGCCCCGAAACTGTGGTCTTAGTAGTAATCTCGCCATCGCCGACGATCTAGGAGACGGAGCGTTCTGTTCTGTTCTGTTCAACACGTCCCAATGCCACAAAGGTCAGCGTGTCCACGCGATCCAATGCGGAAATTAAGCGGTGAGGGAGGGGGTGGGGGAGACGCACACGTTACTTTTTAACCCATCACAGCAAATAACACAGATCGATATCCGCTACAGACCTTCCAAAGTAAAAGTGATAATAAAACAATCAAACTCAATGACAGGGACAGTAGAAAGCCCTGCAAACTACTCACCAAAAACGTTTAAAAAAGTGTATATTTTTATAATAACTGGTACATTCATATGTCATATTTCCACTGGCACCATTACGTCATATTTTAATATATATATATATTTACCAAAGTGTGAACAAATGAAGAAATTGTTCTGATAAAAAAATAATATCTATATTTGTATCTATTTATTATTCATAAGAGTCTTGCTCGTTGGGACAGACCGCTATATATGAGCGGATTACATCATAGTGCCATCTAGCGACACTGAGAGGAATTATTTATAGGTACGATTTAATGGTGTATTATTGCTTCAAAATAAGAACAAAGTGGATACTTTTAGACCTGCCCTATAAAATTGACAATAACCTGATCCCTTCCAAAAAGTGATCGCCAGGAAACAAATTAAATTCTGCTTCCAACCAAATTATTCTGTAAAACTAGAGCCCATATTCTGATAGTATTCAACCCTGTCAAAGGAAAACACCACCGAAAAATCATACTCAAATATGTTCTTCCAAATATGTTCTTCAATACAAACCTATCTCGCTTTCGTGCATGCACTCACCCTGGCCTGCAGCAGTACTTTGTTAGCAATTATCATTTAGCTTACTTGGTCTAAGGAAAACTCTCTCGTGGACACACACCCAAGTTAAACAGACAAGTTATATACACAAAGACATTGAATAAGGTGGCATTGGCATATTATTATTATTTTTTTATCATTAACATATATCATGTTGACCATTTACATATTGCGCTGAAGATGCAACAGCGTCTTACATGTGTCTTATGAGTTATATCCTACTAAAAACATGGAACTACAGCTGACAACTGGCACAGATGGCAAAAGTACCCATATTTCTTACTTGTAAAAGTAAAACACATTTGTACAAAACAAGTAAGATTACAAAGTAGTCCAAAATATCTACCTAAGCCAATGTAAAAAAGGATAGGCTCTGAAATATACTCAAAAGTATTTTTGAAAGTAAAACCTACAGGATTTGAAATGTAAAAACGACCGTACGTATTTTCATGATGACCTTACAGCATGACCTGGAGCATTATTTTATTATTTTATGGATGTGACATTGTAATCTAATCTTCAGAGCTGTTTGAGAATGCACTATGAACCTCTGAGCATACACATTGTGGCGAGCCATTGTGCAAAAGGTATGAAGCGTCCGCTGACACAGGCCAACAGAGACAGAAACAGGGATTTGGGCTTCCGGTTCCATGGAAGATGGAACATACACCTTCCCAACACAAGATGTTTTCTTTCTTATTATTTTAAAAATTAAAATCCCAGAGACAACAATCCAAACTAGTGGGTGTCAAAGACTGTCCCTGTGCATAGACTGTTCCTGTGCATAGACTGTCCTGCGCATAGACTGTCACTGTACATAGACTGTCCCTGTGCATAGACTGTCCTGTACATAGACTGCGCCTGTACATAGACTGTCCTGCACATAAACTTTCCCTGTACATAGACTGTCCTGCACATAGACTGTTCCTGTACATACACTGTTCTGTACATAGACTGCTCCTGTGCATAGACTGTCCTTTACATAGACTGTCCCTGTGCATAGACTGCTCCTGTACATAGACTGTCCCTGTGCATAGACAGCTCCTGTACATAGACTGTCCCTGTACATAGACTACTCCTGTACTGCTGTCGGCCGGTTCAACACTTGACAATAATAATGATGATAATAATAATAATAATAATAATAATAATAATAATAATAATAATAATAATAAATAGCACAATTAACAACAACAAAAACATAGGCGGATGTTCTCAGCTTGATTTCTAATTTTTGCTAAGTTGGTGTTTGTCAGTCACTTAGTCGTCTAAGTTCATCTGTTTTCTTGGTAAATAGCATACTAGGAATTTACACATATTATATCACTTTGAGAGATATGTAATTCTCTATATTTCTCTATATATACACATACAATGTAAGGAGCTACTGTGTTTGTACTGCCAATTAAAAGTTGCACGAACTCCCAAAGCGGTCCAGAAAGGTAAAAAGTGACAACAAAAATGTAACAAATTTGTATAACCACTATCTACTGATTTGAACACTCAATTATTTATTAACTCTGATAAAATTAACATTAGCCGACAACCATACGACAGTTGGGAACACACACCACCAACACAGGGAGTGTTGGTGGTCTGAGATGTTCAGGGAGATATACATAGAATCAGGACATTGAAAAGTGCAGACAGAACAAGACCTCTGATTGAGGCAGAAAATTATACATTGCAGTGACATTTAGTGAGGAGTTTATAGCATCCACCCACATGTCTGCAAAGTTCTGCTGAGCAGGAGCCATGTGTAGATCTGGATTAATATTATTATTATGGTAGAATCATCAGTGTTATTATGCTATCTATCAAACCAAGCTTCCTCCTTGGACCTGCACTTCAGTTTTAGACTCTTCAGACTCCCTGTCCATTTTAGGATTAAAGGATTAAAATACTTCTGTTACTCTTCAAATGTGTTTCCAAACTTAGCCCTTCACCTGCTTCTGCCCCATCTCACCCGCCGCGGACGCCAAGGTCCTCCGGCATTGGTCTCTTAATAGTAGAGTTAAATCAAGGACACCTGGAGAGGCCACTTTCAGCTACTATGGACCTCGCCTGTGGAATTGTCTGCCAGAGGCCTTCAGGCCCTTGGAGGCGGTCGATGTTTCTAAAAACAAGCTTAAGACACATTTCTTTGACCTGGCTTTTAACTAGGATTAATTTTGTACTGCTCTTTGTTTTGTCGCCGTTAGGCACTTTGTGTTGCGCTGCCTGAAATATCCTACATAAGTAAATAAAGTTTGAGTTTAAGTTTGAGTTCATCCGACCTACGACGGCTGCCGTTGTAACTTGTAAATGCACATGTGAATGCAGCAGCTACCTTCCATAAAGGACAACACCAAAGACCTCCATTTTGCACAAAAACAGAATTAAAAATCTTTGGAAAGGTTGGCTTAATCCCTTCATTACTTTCAAAATGTGGTAAGATTCAAGATTCATTTTTTTTCATTTGTTGGGCATGAAACAACTCTCTCAAGATCAACAGGTAATGAACAAGGTCAACACAAAAAGAAAGAAAAGTAGAAGTTATGAAGTGGCATTGACGTAGAGGCAGCACATGCAACATGTCAACATATCAAGCAGGGCTAACCCTGTATTACTCACCGCGAAGAAACTCTCAGTGTAGACTAGAGGTCTTAGTACGCAGGGCTCTGCAGAGAAAAGGTGGTGCGTCGGGTGGGAGGTGTCCACTACAATGTTTTTGGCGCGATTCCTTACCCTGTCCTGGAAAAGGTCCTGAATGGAGGGTAGGGGATCCTGAATGGAGGGTAGGGGATCCCGAATGGAGGGTAGGGGATCCCGAATGGAGGGTAGGGGGGCGCTAATGATTTTCTCCACCGTGCTGACAACCCTCGGCAGTTGTAGTCTGTCAAATGTTGTGGCAGACCCGAACCACACTGTGATGGAGGAGCAGAGGATAGACTGGATAATGGTAATGGGATTACGTTCCTTTTTACCATAACTAACTTAATTTGGGGAATTACGGTACTTTCCAACCCTGTCTACAGCTCCCTGACAAGGTAAGAAGGTCCTGGGTTTAAATCCCAGCCCATGTTCTGCGTGGGTTTCCTCCGCCCAAAGTTTATAGTATATCTTACACTAGGTTTCCACTACAGAGTGTCATGTTTCCGTACGGTACCGTACAGATATTTTCTGCCCGGATTCCATACGGTATAAAAACAGCGGTTTCCATTGTGGCCACTACAGCATGCGGCGCTCTGTTATTCGCGCGTGAACAAACAACGCACTTTGCCAGAATCTGGAGTTGGCCCTCAAGCGTTGCCCACATGGCTGCCCACCACTCCTCAGGTATGGGTTAAATGCGAAGGAAGAATTTCACTGTACATGTATGTGTGACGAAATAAAGTATCTTACGCATAATGTTAATAACGTGCTTTAACTTTCATGCAAGTCTTATTAAGACCGCGCCATTCAACTGTGATCTTTTGTGTGTGCTGAAGAACTGTTTCTGCGCTAGCCACGTGCTTTTCCGCGGTGCAGGACACGGTGGCCAACTCCACTGTCAGAGCCAGTGCTTTGGCCACGCTAGAGCACTGAATGGAGCTGCACACGCGTTTGTTGTGTGTGTGCATGTTTGTCCATGCGCGGGACCGGGATGAGTTCAGAAAGACAGAGAATAGGGGGAAACACACACAACAAACACGCGCGCACAACGCCGCTTCTGTAAAACATTTGAATATATGTATTATTTCGCCTTTGATGTGTTGGAACGCACAGTCCACCGATTGCTCAGCGCTGTTGTCAATCACTGAGCTCACGGACCCGCCGTACGGCGCGTGCGGAAAAAATCTAAATAAATGATTTTCTGGTCCGTACGGTAGTGGACGGTACGGTTTCCGTACAGAGTTCAATGTAGTGGAGCATACCACGACGGTTACAACACGTTTGTTTTGCTCACGGAATACGTACAGAGCTGCGGAGGACGTCAGAAGAAAAAAAACTCTGTAGTAGAAACCTAGCGTTAGACACCACATTCTTGAGCTATGGCGAGTGAATGGTGATCCTAGAGTGGAGAAATGAATGAACATGCAGAGCATCATTTGAATTTTAAGAAACAAAAGCAATATGTGATCCAAAAAAACACATGTTTTTCATCTATTTTTAATCAGGATGGCAATGAAAGTACATACTTTAAGCCTAAAACCTCACACCCCATTACCAATGCATGGGTTCACGCATGAAGAATGGGTGTCATAAGCCCAGTTCGCACCGCCATTGAATTACGTGGGGATCTCTGGTAATTCACAATTAGCCCCTGACGTCTGTGTTATTTTGTCGCACGTTATGACAGGATTAGTAAAAGCCTGTCTTATGCTGGATTTAAAAGACATTGTGGCGCATGTGCCGTATTTTTGCTTGCCCACACGTGTACACACACTCTTCACTCTCACACACGCGTGTGTGCATTAACAAAATTAAACAAATTCAGAATTCAAACCATTGTGTTTTGCTGAGTCACAGTAGGTACCTCACAGTGGAATTATTACTTTGCAAATCACTGACATCGCGCATTCGCACATTAAATGAAACTCAGACGTCCTCCGCTATTATTCCGAATTACCAGGGGTCCATAGGTAATAAAAGTCCAGCGCGAATTGGGCTCTACTCCAAAATAAAATGAATGACATTTTACAGAATGATTAAACACACAAACTATAAAGACAAAAAAAAAACACAGGGGTGGGGAGCACAGTGAAAGAGTGGTTATAGAAAGCACCACCCAGACCATAAATTGAGCAGTGCCGCGGATTCCCAACCCCCCTCCGGCTTTTCTGCAATGTCTCCCCCCTGACTCTTCATTCCAGTTCCCGATTTAATCCTATCACTATCTCTCAATAAAGAATGAAATACGGCACTTGCCCCCAAATCAAAAGCCATTGGGGTTACACTCAAAATAACTACTGTGAGTTCCCATTCTCTGGGCCAGCCCCTGGATTTAACAGACTTAGAATACAGCACGAGTGGTTTCCTCAAAATGAGGAAACGACAGATAGATGAACAGGTATGTGAGTCTGTGCGCTAAATTAGGAGTTCTCCCAGGAACCCCTGCAGGGTGAAAAGATTGCATCCCCCACAGAGAGGAAGAGGGGGCAATATTCTCTGGACGTTTCGCTTAACTGTCAGACACCTTAGATGGTTGAGGCATAAAAAAATGTCTCCTCTTCTTTGTCCTTTCATGAACTGTCTAGCCGTGGCTGGGAGTCATGCAAAGCCTGATGGCCAGAGACAGTCCATTTACATAGGTGACATTGACACCACCAGTTAATGCACTGGCTGTGTCCGACATCGTTCCCTATCCCCTACTCCCTATGTAGAGCACTTACTTATAGTGCACTCAACAGCAATGATCGAGATTTCGGGCTCTAGAATCAAAATTATTATAACATTGTAAAATTCAAAATTCATCACGGAAGGTCAAAAGTACTTACATTTACAACTATTCAGCGAGGGTACATTGAGGCTCTCCTTTTTGCGGTGCATTGTGGGATACTTTGAGAGCACTACATGGAGTATCCGGACACCCCCTACAAAATGGCGTGCACCCCATATAGTGCACCATATAGGGAATTAGGAGTGTTCAAATCAGGTGTATTATCATTTCAGTGCGTCCAAGTTCGCAGGCTATGGGCTTTTCTTGGTACTGGTGCAAAGAGACTAATGCCTTAACCTCACACCCCAGCAATACATAAAGTTGTCGTGGAAGGCGCCCTGTGCAAGTTTGCGATGGTGATTAGCTATCTGTGTAGCTCAGTGTGCATTCAAATATCAGTTATTACATACATTTACTACAGGACATCCTTGTATTTTATGTTTTTACTCTTATAACGCCTTATTTTATTTTTTGGGTTATTTTTTCGGCTTGACAGGGTTATTTGCAGATTATTGAATCCTGCGCTTGTGGGGCAGAGATCCCCACTAGAACATTTGGGTGTGGAATAGCACACCACAAGTTACCACCATCATTTTTTAATAACGCAAAAGGCGTGTGCCCCCACTGAATAGACTAACTAAGTCAGAACACAGCGAAAGTGACTGGCACCAGAAGTCCTCTTACAATTTGAATTGTCACCAGAACCACCCACTCGTCTATAATGATTATCAGGTTGACAAAAAAAACTACAACACTAATAAAGAAGCAAACACTAATAAATAAATAATGCACAAATATTCGACCCTTTTTTATGCATATTCCGGTGACTTCTCATATCTGAACCCTTTACTTTATGACTTTGACAGCCACCCTGTCATCGGCTCGGCGTTCGACCTTGGCGGTTCCTCAGTTCGACCTTGACAACTGCCTGACACCGTGTGTATCTGCAGGAGGAGGGGGCGAGTGTCGAAGCATTGACCTTGGCGTTACTAGGCAACCAGCTGCCTCTGGATGTCAAACCTTTATTTATACTCTCCTCTTTTACAGTGAGCTCGATGCTTTTGAGTATAAATAATAAATAGAATAAATGTCAAGAGAAAACGTGTAACATCTTCATACATGTCATACCTTTCACCACAATTATGAAATTATGTTTCTAAAAAATGCTAGACGAATAGAAATATCTTCTATCTGTAATACAGAGTTAATTCATTAATTTGTTTATTTAATTATTTGTGTATCCATCTTTTAATTGTAATGTGTGTAAACATTTGCTTAAAAACAAAACACAACTTCATTATCATTATACGTGAACACACGTACAAGAATCGATTGGGAATTGACGTGTTATGTCCAACGTCAAACAGTAGCAATTTCGACCAACTGCATTTTGATGCATTATGGATGCAGTAGCTGTCTTCGGACATTTGGTGGCAGTAGTCTCTCATAGACAGGATTCGACCACAAAGGCTCACTCCTATCACATTCACCGCAGTCAAAAGCTTATGAAACGCGTTGCATAATCTCATTCACATAACACAAACATTTCAACTTCAATTTAGAAACCTAGCTAATTAATCTCCATATAAACAAGGGAAGAGGGGGGAAAAATCCCATTTCTTGCTGTAGTCATTATGAGATGCGTTTCTTTCCCATGTAATGGGAATGACCAGGGTTGGGAAGGTTACTTTTTTTTAAATAATCTGTTATAGTTACAACTTACTCATTTAACAAGTGTAATCAGTAACGTAATCCCACTTCCCCATTTTAAAATAAATACAATTATTATATCATACTTTTAAATTGCATACTTTTAAATAGCATCCTTATACAACACGTAGAAAATGCTTTATAAATAATAAAAATGTAGCTCTATAAATGTGACTGGTGTGTTAAATGGCAGTGGGTGTGATCCCTATAGGGATTCTGCTGAATGCACATTTACAAGTTACAGCATTGACCTTGGAACATTTGTGAAAGTTGATGTAATCGCTTTTTTCAGGCAAATGCAATTGTAATCTAGATTATATACTAGATTATATATTTTAAAATGTAATTTTACTAATTTTTGTAATCAGATTATGGTAATCAGATTGCTGTAATCGTATTACATGTAATCCATTACTACCCAACCCTGACTATAACCATCTGATCTCAGTGGGCTGGAACGCACAGATACAACTGCCATTGTATCGCCCATTGAATTTACTTTTACACCAAATCAATTTAATGCTACAACATACAAAAAAGGCACGCATGATTGGACTTCCCATCTTGTATACAGTGCAGATGCCTGTTGGGTTGCGGAAGCATTTATACGAAAAGAATGAGTGAAAAAACAAAAACTTGGTCAGTCATACAGGCCTAGGGCTTGGGCATGGTGTTGTCATGGCTTGGGAGCCACATGTATGGTGTAGTGGTATACCATACCACCTCACATCACATTCCATTGGGGTGAATGTGAAAGAAAATGAACCGTAGTAATGCTATCAATCACCAGCAGATGGCAGTATATATTATTGATATATCCCATATCAATAATCGGTTAAGACTTTTAAATTGTCAAATATCATGCTCTGCCTGTTTGCCTAACTGCGATACGTTGTTAAAATGTCTGCCGCCCCCAAGTCCTGATGTCACATGCCCAAGCCCTACTGGCACATGAAAATTGACACCACTACTAATTAATGGTGTGGCAAACAATTAAATCACATCCCCTTTTAAACTGTAGTATAGATTTAGATTTTGCTTCAAAAGTTCAAATTTGTCCAGTTTATTTTACAATCTTATTTCAGTTATTTTATCTATTATTATTATTTATTTCCTTTTTTCCTTTTTGGAAGGTGGAAGAGAGCGTGCTGTTTTTCATTCGTTATTTGAGAGATAGTCATAGGATTACTGGGATGAAGAGTCGTGGGAGGATATTGCAGAAAAGCCGAAGAGGGGATTAGAACCCACGGCGCTGCTTGCCTATGGTCTGGGGTGGCGCGCTCTATAACACGCCCCCATTTAAGTTAGTCTTAAGTTGGTGTCCGCGTTGGCCGAGTGGTTATGGACACCGCACCTAACGCGACCCCATTCATCTTATTCGCGTTGTGTCTACCGCAGCGTCGCGAGTTCGACTACGCTCGTCGACTTGTCTGCAATGTCTACCCCCGATCTCTTCAACCCAGTTTTCGACTAATCCTATCCAATAAAGATGGAAAAACGGCACTGACTTTAAATAACTTTTAAAAAAAAGTTAGTCTTTTATTCATAGAAGTTCATAGAAAATGTTTTGCTTGATTCATTTTTCTAAAACGTAATCACATACCACTGTGCAAGGGGATGGGCTAGTAGGCAATACAGGGTGATCATCATTGTCAAAGTCAATACTGCACTGTATTCAAAGCTACATGACAGCAACGTTGCTGGTGCATGCCGTAGCCTGGCCAGCTAGATCCTACGGTAAGTACACCGGCATGCTAGATCCTACGGCAAGTACACCGGCATGCTAGATCCTACGGCAAGTACCCTGGCATGTTAGACCCTACATCAAGTACCCTGGCCAGCTAGATCCTACGGCAAGTACCCTAGCTAGCTAGATCCTACCTCAAGTACCCCGGCATGCTAGATCCTACGGCAAGTAGCCTGGCATGCTAGACCCTACGGCAAGTACCCTGGCATGCTAGACCCTACGGCAAGTACCCTGGCCAGCTAGATCCTACGGCAAGTACACTGGCATGCTAGACCCTACGGCAAGTACCCCGGCATGCTATATCCTAATGTCACAAAAAGAAATGGTCAAATTTACTGTATATGTTGTGCGTACATGTAACACTAAATATGTGCTACAATGCACTACATTTTTGTTCATAATCGCTTTTAATCACTAACTGATGCAACTTTATTCCCATTTTCTTCTCATTCTTTCGAGTAGAGCTGTCTCGGCCCCGGAAGAGTGGGTTGTAATCTACAACCAGCGTCGTGAGGCATCTCCCTCAGACGCATTGATTAATATATTACTATTACCGTATACTCATTTGACAAATATTTTAGGCGACTTGAATAATAATAATAATAATATAACTGCAAGCAGTGATACGGGGCCAAGCAGATGGCGCGCACAAGATTCGCTTCAAGAGTTTTGTGAGGCTCGGTCCAGAGATACTATATACCAAGTTTCAGAGTGATTGCTCAAAATTTGAGAGAGGAGTAACATTTTAAGTGATTTGCACTAAATTATAAATGGCAGTGTATCTCTTCTGTGGGGATTGATGTCATGCAGTGTGTTGCATTCGGCTTCATCTAAGGAATCCAGAGATAGCAGGTTTTTGAAAACCGGCCAGACGGTTTGGAAGTTTCAGGCAGAAATGTATGTGAAATTATCTGCACATTTGGCCCATTGGTGGCGCTATAGAGTTAGGGCTGGAGACCTGGAAATTGCAGTGGGC
>OMKY01170848.1:1897-11897 GCA_900302395.1 Bregmaceros cantori
GAGGGAAAGAGAGAGAGGTGGATTGGCACGATCGCTCCGAGGAGCAGGAAATCGATAGCAGGGCTGTAGCATGCTGCCAGTGTTAGATATATGGCCAATACATTTACTGGGGCTTAGTGGAGCGCAGGCTGGAGCATATTGTTGTTAATGTATGACTCTGTGTCCGAAATCGCTCCCTATCCCCTACTCCCTACTCTCTATATAGTGCACTCACTTGTAGTTATAGATGTATACGAGTCCCGAACTGACGAATCCGAGTCGAGTCCGAGTCTTTAGGGGTCGAGTCCGAGTCAAGTCTCGAGTCATTTTTAAAGATGTAGCTCTATAAGCTTGGAACTGAATGCAGAACTAGATTTGACTACATGCATATATCGCACACAGAATGGTTAGTTCAAAGTTAGCTAATGTGATACAGGTTTATATAGCAATGCAATACTGAAAGGAAGCAGAAAAGAGTGCAATATTTTAAAGCCCAGAGGGAAAGACTCGTCAAACACTCGTCGAGAGTCATTGACCTAGATTCCCGAGTCGAGTCCGAGTCTTTAGGGCGCGAGTCCGAGTCCCGTTTTTGGTGACCCGAGTGACTCGCGAGTCGAGTCTTTTGACTCGAGTCTGCATCTCTGGCTGGCACTGAATGAGTTTGGTGCCTGCTAGTGTTCATATTACAATACAAACAGACTGCGTGTGTGTGTCTGTATGCTTGTGTCACATACGCTTTGTGTATACACTTTAGACAAAACTGTCAAAAACATCAACGTCAGCTCTGTGTATATGAATGGCCTCAGGGCATGACAGCACATGGATCCAATATACACATCCCCAGCCATGGACTAGCGCACGTTGTGTGGCTGTGTGTGTGTGTGTGTGTTTAAGATTTCCCCCGGGGTATCCAGCAAATGCGACAAGCATCTCAACCAGAGCCCGAGAGGGATCGAGAGACCAGCCTCGCTAAAGAGCCAGAGAGGGATAGAAAGATCAGCTTCGCTGAATGCAGACGCCGTGTCTCTCAAGTGACCCGCCTTGCTGTGTTGTGCATACACACACAAGTTCATCGTGGGCATGTGTGGGCGTGTTGCGTGGACACACACAAACTCATCGTGTACATGTGTGGGAGTGTGTGCATGCATGTGTGTGTGTTGCGCGTACACACAGAAACACACACAAGCTCATGTGTGTGTGTGTTATGTGTACGCGCAACACACACGCACATGATGAACTTGTGTGTGTTGTGTGTACGAGCCACACACCCACACACACAAGCTCATCATGTGCGTGTGTGTTGTGTGGACACACAACACACACGCACACACAAGCTCATGTGTGTGTGTTGCATGGACACACACACACACACACACACACAAGCTCATCATGTGCATGCTCATCCTGAACGTGTGTGTGTGTGTGTGTGTGTTGCGTAGACACACACACGTGCACACACACAAGCTCATCATGTGCGTCTGTGTTGCATGGACACACAACACACACAAGCTCGTGTGTGTGTGTGTTGCATGGACACACAACACACACACACACACACAAGCTCATCATGTACGTGTGTGGGTGGGCGGCGGACACAGAGAAGCAGTGGTGATGAGTTGCAATGCTGTGCTAATGACTGCATGTTATCTCATTGTCCATTATATTTATTTTTTTAATTAATGTGCCCGCTCGCAGACGGAGAGCGGGGCTAAAGCTTTGCTAATTGAGTTTTTTTCTCTGCGTCGGGGACCATGCACGCCCGGAAGTGGCGTGCACACACACACACACACAGAAAAATATATCACACAATGCAAACACATACTGGTCAGTAGACATGAATAGCTAGCTATGTCTCAAATAAGACAAGAATTCTAGGCTGAATGTGACTACCGGTGTCATTACGTCGCTGCGTTCTGACAAATTTTGGAACTTGTCTTTTTTAATGGGACAGCACACATCCATTGATGGTGGCAACTTGCACTGTGCTATTCCACACCCAAACGTTCTAGCCGTTCCATTTACTCATTTTTGTAGGTCTTACCAGTGAATGCGGCCAGAAACCCCTGAACCGGGAGATTGACTTGGCTAAGAAAGAATACGGACAAAAACCACAGCAATGTTTGGACTCAACCTCGGACATTAACACCGTGTGGACGGGGGTGAGGAATATTATAGGGTACCGTACCAGCCTGCCTCTCCCAGACCCCCCCACAGTCAGTGCGAAGGTAGCACAAGACCTGAACTCATTCGCTTCAAAAAATCCCCTTCCACATGCAGAAACCTCGGAAGTCAAGTGGCCCCGATCAGGTGTCCCCAGCATGTCTGAAGTACTGCGCAGACGAGCTGGCACCCAACCTCACTGGAGCTGTGCAAGGTCCCATCCTGCTTCTAAAGATCCACTATCGTCCCAGTCTCAAGGGGTACCACTGTCTCAGGCTTAAATGACGGTTTAACCCCTATGTTCCGAAATCGCTATGTTCCAAAATCTCTATGTTCCGAAAATGTATGGGGCAACCCCTAACACCTACCCTAAACCTAACCCCTTCCCTAACCACTAGCCCAACCCTAACCCCTAAATGACCCATACATTTTCGGAACATAGGGATTTCGGAACATAGGGCTGACCCCTAAATGACCGCCCAGTCACTCTGACGAGCGTGACCATGAAGGTGTTTGATAAACCGCTGCTGCGACACCTTAAGGACACAACGGGAGACTGCCTGGACCCCATGCAGTTCGCCTACCGTAAGAACAGGTCGGCAGACGACGCAATGAATGTCGGTCTGCACTACGTCCTCCGTCACGTGGACTTGCCAGCGACGTACTCCAGGATCCTGTTTGTCAACTTCAGCTCGGCCTTCAATACGATCGCCCTTCATCTGCTCCATGAGAAGCTTACCCAGCTCTCCGCCCTGGCCTTTAACTGTCAGTGGACACACCGCTTCAGAATGGGGGCCATCACATCTCCGACGATGACCACCAACACTGGCGCCCCACAAGGCTGTGTCCTCTCCCCGGCACTGTTCTCCTTTTACACCAACGACTGCTACTCATCGGCTCCCCCATACTATCCTTGCAGGACCTTTTCCAGGACAGGGTGAGGAACAAAAACATAGTAGCAGACCCATCCCACGCAGTGCACTTTTCTCCTTCCTTCCCTCGGGAAGGCATTCTTACATGTATAGCATTATATTGCCGGTGCCAATTTATAACCCAAGTGTTTTTCTTTTGTTTTTTGACCTTATTATCTGTCGATCTTGAGTTGTTGCATGTCCAACTAAAATGACACGTGTGTGTACTGCTGTCATGTATATGCAATATGGCAAATTAAAATGAATCTTGAATCTTGACTCTTGAATCCCAATGGTCCAGAAGAACATGCAACCACACCGAGTGAGTAAATACAAAGTTGTATTTTCAAAATGTCAGCCCCCTGTTTTTAGCGTGTAAACTAGTCTACTAGGCCCTTATGTGTGTTAGAATTAGAGCTGCAACTGATTAATCGATTAATCGATGATAAATCGATTATCAAATTAATCGCCAACTCATTTGATAATCGATTAATCGACAGCGATTAATCGTTTCCTTGTTTGATCACTCCTCTGCTTAAATGTGTTGATGTTGTTGTTCAACATTTGCTATATCAACAATATTCCAGGTTGATAATAATTACAATTTTGTGTGCCGCAGTAGCTCAGTCTGTTGAGTGCGAGTACACTGCGAAGCACACAAGTGCCACGCAGAGTGGGTTCGCTTCCCCTCCCCGACATCTTTGACGCATGTCTCCTCCTCTTTCTTCACCTATTTCTAACCAAACCAAGACATTTGTTCCGAAAATACAAATGTTCCGATTTCAAGGGGGAAAAAAATGAACAGATTAATCGTCAGAAAAGATGGTTGATTAATCGATTATCAAAATAATGGTTAGTTGCAGCCCTAGTTAGAATTTGAAGTCTGAGAAGATGAATGATTGCAGCTAAGGAATGGGAGTGTGTCTTCAGCCAGTCCTGGACAGCAGCTTTAGATAGAGAGCTGGTCACTAATCCTGTTTTGGAGCAGGAATTTGATTTTGATAATCATCTCACACCGACCAAACTGGAGGCTTAGCCTGTTCTCAAGAGCGCCATCCGCCTGGCCACTGGAGCGCACACACACACACACAGACACATACACACAGACACACACACAGACACATACACAGCAAGACACACACTCTTTCCCACAGCAAACACACACACACACACACACTCCTTCCCACAGCAACACACACACACACACACTCCTACCCACAGCAACATACACACACACACACACACACTCCTTCCCACAGCAACACACACACACACTCCTTCCCACTGCAACACACACACACACACACACTCCTTCCCACAGCAACATACACACACACACAGACACACTCCTTCCCACAGCAACATACACACACAAACAGACACACACACACACACACACACACACACACACTCCTTCCCACAGCAACATACACACACACACACTCCTTCCCACAGCAACACACACACACACAAGCAGACCAAAACAAAAGTGTGCAGCAACACACACACAAACACATGCAGACACAGTCCAGCAAATTTGACCTCGTTTAAGGCGCTTTAAAAAGGATTACTCTACTTTTATTTTAAAAGGATTACTCTAGTTTTATTACTTGGCTAGAAGTGTCCCCCCTCTCCCCCAATCTCCCTCACCACCACCAAACACAGGACTGGGAGTGGGAGGCGGGCAGGGGGGGCTCTTGCTGTCTCCTCGCCGTGGCCCTCACCTTCAAGCCAAGCGTGGAAAAAAATGTCAGCAAGAAAACAAAAAAGGCAGCATCTTATAGATGTAGTTGTGAGGTTTTATCCCCCTGCCGGCTCCCTCAGTGACTGTCTCACGGGGGTCAGGGTGACCAAGAATTAAGGTGTGTTTATCCATAGGTTCACTGGGTCTAACTAGGCTAGGGGCCCCCCCTCCGACACTCATGGCATGGATTCAGACAGTCGTCGGCCCGTGCAAATACCCCGGGGAGTCAACAGCCGTGGCGGATGCGAGGGCTGAGAGACTGGATCCATGTATCGGGAGGGTCAGGTCCTGAGCCCTTGACTTAGTTCTAGTCACGACGCTGGTCGCGTTCGCTGGATGCCCCGGGGGAAATCTTAAAATACAACACATACAGACATGTACAGTGAAATTATTCCTCTGCATTTAACCCATCCCTGAGGTGCAGCGCCCGGGGGCCAACTCCAGATTCTGAGCCAGAACCTTGGCCAGCGGCACTGGGAGAACATATAAACTCCACACAGAAAGGACCTGGGCTGGTATTCGAACCCTAGAACCTTCACGCTGTTAGACAGCAGTGCTAACCAGGGCTTTGAACCGGTTCAAGGAACGAAAACCGGGAACTTTTAGTATTTTCCAGGGAGCAGAAACGAAACCAGAAACGTTATTATTTTTTATGTTCTGGAACAGGAACACTCCAGTTTTATTTTGTTCCTCAAAGGAGTGCACTTTGGGATAGCTTCAAAAATAAAACCAGAGTATTTATAAAATCTACGATGCAACTCTCTGCAGCGTGTTGTTGTGGGGTCACCCCAACACACAACGAGATCTCGGCTGCAGAGCGCTACCAACGGGTCCCTGTAGCGAGTTGTTGTGGGTTCGTCCTACATATATTATATAGCATTAATCAGCTGACAGGAACAAAGTTAACCGTTCCGGGAACAATATTTTTCTGTTCCAACCGGTTCGGGAACATCAATTTATTGGTGGAACTTATAACCGGAAAAGTTATGATTCTGTTTCTGTTCTGAATTAACCAATTGGGAAAAATATCTTGGTGCAAAGCCCTGAAAATACGTCTTGAAGTATACTCACTCGGTGTGGTCACATGTTCTTCTGGACCAATAGGATCGCTGCATTCACTGGTAAGTTCCTAGAAAATAAGTAAAAGGAAGGGGGTTGCGCAGATTATTGAATCATGCGTTCGCTTACCAGGGTCACGTGACAAGACTTCCAGGTCGCAAAGGGCGCTGGGAAATGTAGTTGGCATGTTCGCCGGTGGGAATACAGTCTATGGGTCAATCGTAATCGCGCTACTCGAACACTTGCATTGATAATGGCTTGCCACCATAGACTGTATATTCATATAAATTCTATGGTTGCCACACATACTGCTAGCAGTAAAAGTACTGTTTTTTGTACCACTACGGCGCAGGTTTCCAATCTGAGTGCTTCTAGTTTTGTAATGTAATTACTGCATGCTGTCTGTAACTTCCCAACCCTGTATATATGTACGTGTGCGTGTGTGTTTCTAAAACGTAGATGCATTTCTCTTTTTTTCTCAGCACATCTCTGACTGTGGATCCATACGACGCATCTATTAGTCATCCTCTTTTTCTGTTCTCTGTCTCTCTCTCTCTTCCTACCTCCTTCCTCACCCCCACCCTCCTCCTCCTCACTCCGTCTCAGTTGTCTCCCTCCCTCGGCCTCCGCCTATACCACAGCCTCCTTCCTCCACCTCATCTACTGTTTTTTTTTTTAAACAATGAATCAAGCTTCAGCCGTTTATACACGGAATGCATTAATGCGCTCACCGTCACAAGTAAAGCGAATGGTGTATTTTTTTCATGTCACATTCATGCGCCACGCCCAGCAAGACTCATTGTCTGTTTCTCAAAATGTGCGATCTAAGGACTCATGAGCTACGGACTGGCATAGTTGTGAATGACGAGTCCTCAGCCGCAGGAGCCATTAGACTCCCCGTATTGAGAAACGGCCATTCACAATCCTCCACCACCCACATCACCCAAACGCACACATACATGGTAACAGCGAGATAGAGAGCAGCTCATCACACCGTTAAGAGGAAAAAAATAATTGCGAATAAAATACATCTCCGGATGCGCCCTCCTCATTCACAAAATACAAGACACCGTCTCTCTCGCTCCCTCTCTCCCCTCCCGTCGACGAAATGCTAAATATGATCATGATAAACGTTTCTGTGCAACAGTCACACGCATATGTAACATTCAACATGTAGCATAACATGTCTGAGCCTATATAATTAAACTATACTGCGTGTTAACCCGTCTGCATTCGCCCACTCGTCGTCACAACGCGCATTTTTCCTGTGCTCGACTTTGTAACGGCATAAAGACAGCCGCTCTGGGTTTGGGTCACCACCATACATGAACATCTCCACGAGTTACGTATGACGTGATTTCACCGCTTGCGAATGTTGACGCGGTATATATGAATTAGTTGAGTTGATTCATAAAATGGAAGCCTCCGCCCACCTCGCTCCCCCCCTCCCCAACACAGCCCGCCTCCTACCCAGTCACTTGGGGGGCGGGGGCAATGCGTCCTCCCATTCATAAAAAAAACAGCTGAGGGTGAAAAAACAAGCAGGCGTCTGCGCAGTAGCCGTTCTCGTCCCCATTCATAAAAGTCATTTGGAGCCTCCGGTGCGTCGACGCAGCAGCAGCAGCAGCAGAATCAGCCCCTATACGCACCACACCAGCGGATGTGGACTTGAGCGCGCACGCGCGCGTGTGTGTTTGTCTGAGTGCATGCGCGTGCGTTTTTCCTTTTTCAGGGGACGTGCGCGTGTGTGTCTGTGTGTGTATATTTAGATATCACCACAATCCGTCGCTGGCTGATCGCGTGTACAAGATTACAGCCTACATACAGTGTCGTTGCTGCGTGCGTATTCTCTATATGGACCTATTTTTCTTTTCACCTGGAGGAACTATACTTTTTAAAAAACACACACAAAGTGCAAAGTGGACGACAACGGAGTGATATGATGTTCCAGCCTTCCGTCGCCTGATAAAGTAAGTCTGTAACACAATTATCTTGATTTTTCTCGACCATGAAAACACATATACACACGGCGCGTTTTACATTATCAATCCAAGCCAGCGCACCCACTAATCCTGGTATAATACATCGACATATAACAAGTGTTTCACATTCGCTTGTACGTATGCGGAGGGGGGCACGAATGCCATACGAACCAACGTGCAGCTTTCGACGTCAAAATATACGCAACTGAAGCCAAGTCGTTGCTGCAACGAGCTTGTTGAGTCAATATTTAACTGCTAATTTCGTTGGTGCCCAGTAACGTGTTCTAGGAATCACAGGGCACGCACATACGTACATGCGACTACGCCGAGCGCTGCGTGGTCGAGGTATTTGCCAAAACTATCTGCTCAACTTCGTCGTTATTACGCACAATCGTTGTTATTACGACGTTATAACGACGTCGCGCTTGTTTGTGTGTTGCAATGGCCACTGGAACCCAAAGCATAGACGGAACTACACGTACACGCAGGGCGCTACGTAAAACGATGCATGCGACTGTGAATAATATGATCATATCGAAGATGACGACGTCACAACGTCCTCTGTCCGTGTCAGGTGTCTCCCGCGGGGTGCGATTCGGAAACACTTGCACGAACGCCGGCGCTTGTAAGGACATTTCCGCAAACGCGATCGTGTTTAATCGTATATAATGCAGACTGGCGTGACATGTGAGCGCAGACACGACTTATTTTAAATGCATATTACGCGTGTGACGCTAAGAATATGGCTCTTGGTTATGAGCCACCGAATGATATTGAGGATATGGTTGGTTGTTTTACATGTCTTCAATGTGTTGAGATACAGAAAATAGCCTATAAATATCCTTGCTGGAGGTATGAGTATACTTACATCGCTATCTGCGTGATTTATAGTATTTCGTCTTTCCTTCCGGTTGGATTATTCCGATATTTGTAGACATTGGTGTTATAGATCCTGTTTGCTCAGAGAAAACGCCGTACAAACGTCATTAACATTGGCACATAAAGATGCCAATTATAACCATCGCCGGTATAGTGACATTCGTTTCGCTGTGTCGGTAGGTGGCGTACAGAGGACTTGTATATTGCATACCATGCAAAGGTGTGCTGGGACTAAAATTTGGCAATTTCGTCATGGAGCAGACTAACGTGTGATTGGGAACATAATGCATGGATCTTGAGTAGACCAAAGAAGGGGTAGTTATTTGCAACACTCTTGTGGAAATGTCCCATTCATTATCGTCGATTTAACGACCATTAAGAATGCTGATGGACCCAAATGTGCAGCATCCCCACCGGACATTTCCCCTTGCGCCATATGGCCAGCCCTGACGTATACGCGCGAATCTCGCCGCCCGCATCGTCCACAGGCACGGCGGTTCCTCTGCAAGTTCTCGTTTATGACTCAGTCCATTCACATATCGCAGCGAGGGAGCGAAGAGGTGGGAGATGAGCGGGGCTTGGGAGGGGGGGCGAGCTCGGGTGCGTACACGTGTGCGCGTGTGTGCTTCCTCCTCGTGTGCGAGCGTGCACGCCCCCGCCCACAAGCAGGTATGTGAACGTGTCTCGAGCTAGCAACGCGATGTCGCAACTCGCAACAGGTTTCTCAACCGGTGGTACGTTATAATATTGACGTCGGATGGCCGTGTGGCTCTATCTATCGATCTATCTATCTATCTATATATCTATCTATCTATCTATCTATCTATCTATCTATCTATATATATATATATATATATATATATATATATATGTGTGTGTGTATGTGTGTGTGTGTGTGTGTGTGTGTATTTTGCATCAAAACACGCACGCTGTCCATATACGAATATAACGTGCATGTGCCATAAACGTGCCTAAACATTTTGGGCTCAGATGCGTTTTTATAGGACGCATAACGTGCGCATGTGCAGTGCGTGCGTTACGTTATACGCTTTTATATACGTTTCCGGTCGATATGCTGGTCGTTGAGACGCACTTTCATTAATATTTTACCTTTGTGTGAAGTTTTTGATTCAAGTTAAATGTCTGGCAATTGGCATATGCACTGCCAGTTTATTCATCATTCGAAAGGAACACTTTAAAACATGTTTTAGTAGGATGTGTGTGTGTGTGTGTGTGTACGCGTATGTGTGTGTGTGTGTGTGTTAACCATCTTCCATAAATCAAGC
>OMKY01170917.1:5865-20419 GCA_900302395.1 Bregmaceros cantori
CTAAGTTGAATGCATCTGCACGGTTACATGCCTCCATTTCTACATTCCTCCGTTCCTCCGGTTCTTCTCTCCGACAGCTATATTTGGAAGTTTGGCGGTTCCGACACTGTTCTGACATGGAAGGGCCGCGGTTGCGGCCTGCTGGAAGTGCTGTTCTTAACCCTAACTCGGTGGGGAGGAACGTTGCAGTTCTGATGCATTGCGGTCAATGATCTGAGTGGAGAAACACTGAAATGGTGGGTGTAGATCACACCTATCATGGCGATACGATTCAGTATCGATTTCCTGACCCAACGGTTCCATTTTTTTCCGATACTCAAGATTTCACCACGATATGATTCGATCCGATTCTTCGAATTATTATTATTATTATTATTATTATTTTTTTTTTTTTTAACCCGGCTAGAAAATGTTTCAAATTTGAAATGAATCAATGAAAGCTGTTATATCGTTATATATTTTATTTGAGAAACAGCAAATAACAGATAAATATATCGTCTTACTATCTAGATAAATGTCTAGATAGTAAAACGATATATATATATCTGTTACTTAAATATATAAATATATAAGTTAAATATAAATTTTTCAAAATGATTCAGTTGATAGAGAGAGAGACAGGGGAGAGCGAGACTTGTGCATGTGTTTAGCGAAGAATACGGTTTTCAGTAACGCCACCCGCACCACGGGAGTGGAATTGCGTCCAGGAGCAAATGGATTAAAATAAACCAGAAAAAAGATTGATACGCTTGCGGACGTATCAATACAGCTGTCGTATCGATATATTGATACAAAATCAATATTATTTACACCCCTAGAACACGATGATGTACCACATGTTGACACCAACAGGACAGCCAGTGATTTCAGGCGCACATCATGTTTTTAAACAATTTCTAGCATGTTCTGTTGAGTTGCTGGCAGAATGGAGAATAGGATATAAGTGCTGAGGCTCGAATCGGCTAGAGCAGTTCTTGACCTAGCTTAACTTGGCTTGACCTTTTTGCTTTACTACTGAAAGTACTGACACACTAACTCTTAGCAGTTTTAACACAATGAATGTCTGTTGCTATGTTAATGTTATTGACCCCTGCATGTCTGTGTCTTTTTAACGCTGAATTACCTTTTTTACTTTGAACGGAATCAATGATTGTAGCTAAGGGAGTCTCTAGATGTTTATTGTTAATTTGTTATTATTATTATTATTATTATTATTCCTGCCGATGTACTTTATTGTAAGGACATGTTTACTGGTCTGCTCTCTAGGAGTTCTCAATTCATCAAGTTTTTCTTGTGTCGTCACTTGTTCTATATTTGCCAACGACAACTTGAGAAACGTCATTTTGTATTGTTTGCTGTTGTGTAAGCTCTTTGCAGATGACCTTGTCTTGTATGTGTATATTTGACCTAAAGAGTCGATGTGTATATATGTAGGACTACAACTGACGTTGCTTTTAATATTTGATTAGTTGCTGAATATTGAATCGATTAGTCAGGTAATCGGTCAGCTATTGGGATATTATGGACAAACAATGGACAGAAGGTGATTCTTCTTATTTGCTCCAGCGTGCATATATGGATCAAATAAATGTATTGTAGTATACATTATTGATCCATTGTTTGGTAAGAAAATGAATCGAAAATGTTTTCAGTTAAGTTCAGCACTTAATCGATTTTAATCATTTAGGCATCCCTATTGGAGATGTTTAACTTAACAATCAGCATTTACCTTTAAACAATGCATTCATTTTATTGACTTTAAATAAGCGTTGCTATTTTATTTTATTTGTAACTAGTTGTCTCTATGCATGTCTGCTCTGAGTGCAATTTTGTAGAATGTCAATGTGTGTGGCACAAAACACAAAGGAGCGCTTTTGTTTTGTCGGCGTACAATCCGTACACGTCAGTTTTAACAAATTCCACACTGATCTGTCGTCGTCGTAGCATGTGTAGAAAAGCTGTCTTTGTGGTAACTTATTTGTGAATCGGCCATGGCTGCATGTATGAATTATGTTTTAACTTTTTTTTGTGCAATATAAGGGGACATAACGTGCTAGATTAAAAAAATGCCTTGTTGGATGGGGCGCCTGTCATTCTAAAGGTGCGATGTTAACAACTGCGACACCTTTCCTCAGTGGTGCATATGGTCCCCGCTGGTGGTCTCATGTTTGTTTACATCTTCGTCGAGCGGTTGCTGGCTTGAAAAGGGTCATCTTGCTTATGAAAATGGAGAGAACTGGGGCTGGCCGATTATGGGGGGAGGGGGGGGGGAAATCGTGATTATTTGGATCATGAAGTGAAGTGAAATCATGATTACTAATCACAATTTATGGATCAAAGGCATAAACAAAACTGAAATGCAATTCATTATAATGAATTATTTGATCAAAAATGGATCACTTGTTCAGCCTTGGTAATAGAACCAAATCAATGCATCAAATTTTAAGAATTATGAACAAATTGTTTTTTTCTTTTCTTTTTTCTATTTTGTTTATGCCTTACATTTGTAGGCCCGGCTAAACTAAGCTCATACTATTGCATTTATGCTGTATTCCTTATGCCTTATCCTTTATGATATATTCATAGGTAGATTTAATTTTGTGATTTTTAAATTACATTCTGCATTGGAATTTTTTTTGTTTTTTTGTTAAAGAAGTGCAATATAATTCCGTTGTTTCATAATCATGGTTAATAATTGTGATTTACATGATGATCCAAGTAATCCTGATTTATGATTTTTCTTTCCATAATCTTGGTAAGAGCCTTTTTAAGCTCGTACCGTACACTTTTGTGATTTACAGGGTTTGTGGCAACCGTGTTGTTTTCGATCGATTGACATCTCATTACAAATAACATTCAAACTGCAATAGGGCTGTTGCACCAGTGATGTCGTGGGTGGGCAGCGGCCATATCGGCTCCAGCACACTCTGTTTAGCACACTCTGTGTCTGCCCAGAGCCTACAGAGACACGGTTCGAGGCAGAGAGAGAGAACTGTTAAAATGTGTAAAATATAAATAACAAAAACTGTTAAAATCTAAGAAAGGATGTGGGATATACCGGGACATGCTAGGAACGGAGGCGAGAGTGAAATATTTTGAAAATATAAACATTATAAGCCGATTGGCCCCCTACCATATCCAATACCAACAAGTGAATGGAGTGAGGACAATAATCTATTACCGCCAGGCACTGTTGTGTGTGTGTGTAGTCACTCGACTACACACACGCACACACACACACACACTTCTCTGGCCTCCTTTTCTAGCGTGTCCTGGTATATCCCACATCCTTTCTCAGATTTTAACATCTTCTGTTATTTATTTTGCACATTTTAACTAATTTTTCTCAGACCATGTCTCGGTATGCTTTGGGCACGCAATGAGAGCGTAAACATACAGTGTTGACGTCACGTTCTACAGCCTGATTGCATTCCGTTTTTAACTCTAGTGAGAAATTCCAAGTGGTACGGAGGGACTTATGAACACTGAGACCACCCAGAAAACATTTGGATCACAAAGTTATTGTTTAAGAGTAATCCAAAATGTACAACTGGATTACTTTTAAATGACTCAAGGCAAATCTATCCTTTCAAATGTAATGGGCTGTTTCTTTTTCAGTTATTTGATCCACTCGGGTTCCAGGTGAACAGCTACAGTTGATAGCAAATTATTTTTGGATAATATCATGTGACCCAAAAGTAAGCCCTTCCGTACCCTACATGCCAATAAGGGTGTTGCGTGTGACATCACGGCCTGGCGGCAGCTGCCAATCTAGCCCCACGCTGGTTCCAAAATGGCCGCCGGCAAGCCAAAGCCAAGCTGTGACGTCACTGGTGCAACCACCCTATTATATCCACATAACGCTGAGATGGAGTTGGCCACCAAGAGGAAAATAATTTGACTTTATCTCCATGGCACTGTTTGGCGTCAGTTCTGAAGCGTTATGTCTCCTTTACCTCACAGGATTGATGGCGGTTGTGTTGAAGTTGAAGGTACACTAAGATAAATATATTCACTGTTTTTTGTATTGTCATATTAAGCGTAGTAGTAGCTAGGGGTGTCGCGTATAAATTGTTTGGCTCTTGGTTATTGTGACAAAAATAAACATTGTCTTGGTAATTTTTTTATTAATTCAAAGTTATTTATTCATTTAAAAATAATATACTTCCTCTGCAGCGCGGTGGAAATGCTGCGGTGGTAGACCCTTTTGGAAGTTCTACCACTGCAGTGAAGTAGCAGCATGTTGCGCCAGGCTGTCCTCATCATGTTCATTCTTCATTTTGACAGCCCAATGTCCAGACCGTGCTTTTGACTTTAATCACAGACGATATGTTCGTTCGTCCATTCAGTCGGGCGTGCACAAAACTGGGTGCAAACAGTCCAAGGTGCTGTGATGTCCCCCACCAGGCTTGGCGCATTGGTCACACGCGGCATAGAAACGTCCATATTCAATCTTTCATTCATCCTTCTTTTGTTGTGACCGATGCGGTAGCCACGGTAACGGTATTTTGAAATTGATGGCTATGTCACCATCAAAATAATCCACGGCAGTTAGCACAGTAACCAGTAACCGTGACACCCCTAGCAGCAGCAATGTTGCATGAACTCCCTCCCCGGGCCATGTGTTTAGTATGTCAATGCGCCGATCTTGCTCGTCATTGAGTGTAACGAACCAAGCTTTACAATAAAGTTGTGCCGACATTTTTTTAATGCATCATGTCTGTGCTTTGTTGTATTCTTGTCTGTTTCTGATTTTCCACAGCCTTATTTGACGTGCGTTTTTGGGTTGAAATATTGTCTACAAATTATATCTAAACACAAAAGCTTATAATGTAAGAGTCTTCTTGTTTCTGAGAAAAACAATGGCAATACATTTACAGAAACATTAAACAAAACTCCTTAGTTGAGAACTTTTGACAAATTTATATTTATTCTAGATTCATTTTACTGTAAAAATATTGTTTAAATATAATTTCTTGATTGTATAATGTTTTTTAAGAGCCTGTTGATGCAAACTTTACATAACTTTTCAAAGATTGTACAATATTTAAGTTCTATGTATAAAGGACATAAACTCTCAGAACACTCGTTAAGTAACTTTAATCGGTACCTTGGAAATCAGGAAAAAGGCATTAATGATTGGAAAATACAACATGACTGGTTGTTAGTCTTAAACGCTGGTCATAGTTAAATGAAGACTAATGGGACGGAAGTCCTTTGCTATCTTTGTATGTCTAGCAGGGTAGTTAGCAACCATTACAAGTAGTCAGATTCAGTGCTAATCCCTTTAAAATTACATTTTAGCTTAATTATATATTGAGTATTTAATCTAGATTGCAGTTACTTTTTAACTGGAATAAGGGATTACATCCAATTTCACAATCATTCACCGGCCGTTGCTGTAACACGTAAAGGTGAATGCAGTATAACCCCTTTCATGACAGACCACACCCACTGTCATCTGATGCACTAATCACATTTATAGAAAAAGACTAAAGGTAGTGAATCTACCTTGGTTACTTTAAAAAGCAAGTAGTCAGGAATCAAAGTTACTTTCAAGAGAAGTAGTAGTGCTTAATCAGTAGACAATTTACATTTTAGAACTATGGAAACAGTAGATTGGTGCAGATACATAGTTAAGATTATTTTTTTTAACTATGGTGTTCCTTCCTTGGCAGTTCCGTGTGCTGGGGCTAACGCTTCTTTATTTTGACATATGTGTACTGTGAAATTCTGAGCCAGTGCCTTCGCCAGGAACACCGACTGGAATGGGTTAACTAGAACATGCTTTTTGCTGCCGGGGGAAACCGGAATACCGGGAGGAAACCCACGTACAAGAACATGTAAACGCCCCACAGAAAGGACCTGGGCTGGCTGGGATTCGAACCCAGGACATTCTTGCTGTGAGGCGGCAGAGCTAACCAGTGCACCACCGTGCTGCCCACTATGTCCACATGCTAATCTGAGAGTTGCTATCTTTCTGGGAACAACTGTAAATGAATGCCTTTCATAATTCTCTCTTCCGTGTGTTATTGATGCTGTGGGGCGATGCTGTAGCTTCTTAGCTAGCATTGCTATGGTGACGTTTGCACGTCACACGCCAGCAGAGATGGCAAATCCAGTTCCAGAAAGTAAAAATCCTGCCATGTTTTGGCTTCTACCTGTGCACTGCAAATAGCAGCTGCTCCTAATTAGAGAAGCTCTTCAGTTGGGTTGATCTTCTAATCAGTGACACCTGTTTGCAGTGCATTTCTGCGCTGGGTAGAAGTCAAAATGTGGCAGGACTTTTACTTCTTTTTCTTTTTTCTGGAGCTGGATTTGCCATCTCTGCACGCCAGTGACGTTTAAAAGCACCATTGGCTGGGCCGCGTGCGTTATCATGCTGGTCAGATGTCACCTGCGGCATGTATTACACAGAAATGTTTGTTTTTTCGTATTTTCTTGTCTTGGGGGGGTCTGCGTTGGCCGAGTGGTTATGGACACCGCACCCAACGCAACCTCATTTCATGACGCGCTGCGTCGCGAGTTCGACTCCGCTCGTCGACTTGTCTGCAATGTCTACCCCTGATCTCTTCAACCCAGTTTCCGACTAATCCTATCCAATAAAAGATGGAAAAACGGTGCTGACGCCGGAAAAAATAACCTTAAAAAAATATATTGTATTCATCATATGATGTTCTCAAAATAACGCACCAGAAAAGGTTGAATTTCTATGACTTTGGGCGAGTTTGACAACTATCTGACAACCATGACTGCTCAAAATGGTGATGGTCGATAATATCGTGAATGGATCATATTCGAGACATTGCAATGCATCATCAGGACTGGTTGGTCTAATCAAACCTTTACTCTGGAGATTCCCACCCCTAGTGTCTGTCTGGTTGCAGATACCTGACCGGCCAGCAGCCGGCCAGCGTGCTGTACCCGCCCGTAGACTTCTTCCTCCCCGGCCCCCCTCCGAGCCTCACCCGACTGGTCCACAGCCGCCAGGCGGGGCATCGCCAAGCCGTGCCCCATCGAGCCGCGGCCGCCCGCAAACAATCTCCTACCTCTCTCCCCAGACGACTGGACAGTGCCCTCAGCTTGGGCACCATCCCCTCGCTCAGCAGAACAGGTAAGACCTATTTTATTTTAACGTATGACAGAAATGGATTACCGTATTTTCCACACTATTGACGAGTTCGGGGGGGTCCTTCCGGTCTGTGAACGTCACGTCCGGTGCCATTTGTTTAGACGCGTTTTGGACTATTTTACAACATGTCTATTCGGTGAGAACACACACCTACCTGTTATTTTAAACGGATGGTGGTAACTTGCGGTTTGCTATTCCACACGCAAATGCTCCCGTGCGGATCTGTGACCCACAAACGCATGATTTAATAATCAGTGCATCCATTTTCTCATTCCTTTTGGAATAACTAGTAGAAGCAGCCAGCCTATTGGTCCAGAAGAACATGTGACCACTTGGTGAGTAACTTTAAGTCGGATTTTGACTGTATTTCATCATATTTATGAACGGAGGGGGTGGTGTGATGTGTAACTGGTCACAGACCGACATCTAGTGGTCAGATTTTGAACTGGCGTGCGTTTTGTGTGTTTTGTGTGCTCGGACCTCAGTCCAGTAGTCAGTGTGTGTGTGTGTGTCGGTACGAATTTTGGAAGATGCGTCATTACAAAATGCATTTAATTGCGAACACTGTATGGGGCTGTCTTAACCACGCAGCCATCCAACGGGTGCTTTTTCCACAGATAGGATTGAATACACAACCATTCTCTCTCTATCGCTCACTCTCTCCCCCTGACACACAACTGAATTTGCAGCATCCACAATGCGCAGCCCCCTCGCACGTTAGCAGTTTGTGTGTGTGTCTCTCCACTCCGCGTCTTTTTCCTTCTTCTCTCCACCTCTCGCGAGCGCCGTGTACATTTAATTACGGATTGGCGGCACAAGAATCGGCGACACCCAAGCAGCGGGGGGCGGCGGGGAGGTTTGGGGGGTCCAGACCCTTCCGTGGAGACACGCACAAAGTGCCGTGTCCCCTTGTAAACGAAACATTTAGTTTATTAGAGTTCTCCGTGGAGAAGTGGCTCATGTGCGCTTGAGTGCAGCTATTCCCAACCGGGGGTCCGCAGACCCCCAGGGGTCCCCGGACCACCGTTTAGGGGTCCACGAAGCAGCCAAGGTCTATTTGAGCATAGAGACTAATTTGCGATCTGCTGCAGTACGTTCTCCTGCCACAAGAGGGGAGTAAAGTATATTATAAACCCAATGCAGCTAGCCGTCAGCTTGACCCGTTTAAGTGTTTTTTTTTTTTTTGGAATAAATAAAACCTTGAACCTGACGGCGTTAATTGTAAATAGATAGACCAACCCGGTGAGTATGCAGTCATCGCCGACAGCCCGGAATGTGATTCTTGCAGTCCATCATTTCCACCACTCTCTTCTAGTTTTTATTCAATGAATATACTGTATGTAACTGATGTTGAATGATGAAAAAGATTGGGAACCCCTGCTCTAGTGGACCTTCTGTAACTTCATGTTGTAACTACAGATTCAGGCTACCTGTTCAGTGGAAGCAGACCAGCCTCACAGTGCCAGGACTCTCCACCTTCAGGTATTGCACATTAAAAGCCACATTAAAAGGCTCTTTTATCATCCAGAGGTGTCTGTATATGCTCTATATTTGTTTGGTCAGGGATGGGGATGTCTGGTGAGCGATGGTCCACGTGCCCGGCAGGGGGCGTGGATCAATGTCAAAAGTTATATGAAGAATTCAGATGTAATGGTGTTTTGAACCCGGTTTTCACGTTAATACAGTTGCACTGAAGTTTGAAAGTCTTTTTTTTTTTAATAATTTTGTTTTCAAGCCCTGCCCTAAACATCATTTTTGTGAAAACTGAGTTAATTGTGTGAATCTTGTCTAAATCTAGAATATGTAAATTCAATGTTTTTGTTAAAAGAATGAAGTAAAACCCGCTCCCTGCAGTGTCTAAAATATCTCTTATCTGCTTAATCACAAAGGCCTGATAAAAAATGTCCTTTTTCCTCATAGTTTTGCATCTGAACTCTTCATATAGACTCTGCGATTGTCAGCTGGCGCAGTCAGAAGCCTATTAGCATATTTTTCTACGTCACACTATTTGCACCCCGTGTGAGTGTGACCCTGGTTCACCAGGCTCCGCCAGCAGATAACCCATATCACTTCTCTTTCGCTTATTTACCTACTGGCTTTAACATCCATCACCCAATGACATGCTATGATTTTGAATCTCGGTTATCGGTTCAACAAGAGTCTATCAAGCAGCCTTAGAACTGCTAAAAAGCTACTGGTTCAAAGATGTCTCCCTGCGCATGATCTTGGCTCCAAAAATTGGCCTGCGAATTTTCACAACATTGTGCTATTATTACCACGAGATTATATTCCTGTTGTTGACAGCTGTTGGAAATTACCACTTAAAGCAAAGCTGGTCTGCCCAATGCTACTTTCCATTACTTTATGCAATCAATTACTTTTGAATACGATTCAAAATGTTCATGAATGGCAAATATTTTAAACTTTGTTTGTGTGGAAAATGTAGCTCTACAGATGAGTTCGGGGGGTACTTCCGGTCTCTGAACGTCACGTCCAGTGGCATTTGTTTAGACGTGTTTTCGACTATTTTACAACATGTCTATTTGGTGGGAACACACACCTACCTGTTATTTTAAAAGGATGGTGGTAATTTGCCGTGTGCTATTCATCACCCAAATGCTCTCGTGCGGATCTGTGACCCACAAACGCATGATTTAATAATCAGTGCAACTCGTTCGATTTTCTCATTCCTTTTGGAATAACTAGTAGAAGCAGCCAGCCTATTGGTCCAGCAGAACATGTGACCACACGGTGAGTAACTTTAAGTCGGATTTTGACTGTATTTCATCAATATTTATACAAAATTATGAACGGAGGGCGCGGTGTGATGTGTAACTGGTCAGAGACCGACATCTAGTGGTCGGATTTTGAACTGGCGTGCGTTTTGTGTGTTTAGTGTGCTCGGACTTCGGTCCAGTACCAGAGTTGACATAGGCAACAATAAGGCACCGAAAGTGACCTTAATGGCGGGACAAAATGACTCCCACTAGTGTTTCGCATGTAAACCCGTCTATTGGGCCATGCAAATTTGATATTAATTATGAACAGTTTAAAGTCGTTATTGTTGCTTGCTATGAATATTTTGGGTATTTTTCTAAAGAAAAAAATAGCCAACCGATTTTTAATCAAGTAATCGTTTCAATAATCAGTAAACTAGTCGACTATTGAAATAATTGTTAGTTGCAGCCCTACTCTTTACATTTTAAAAGTACCCAACCCTGCTAGCTTGAGTACACGGTTCAACTTCAGCGCACCCATCTAATGGTTCGTACCCCCCAACACAGCACTCACAAGTCACATTGCAACTACTTCACCCTACCACGGATGCACCACTATTGTTACTCTTACCACTAGTAAAATACTCTTGCTACAAATTCCTCACAGCAGACCTCTGTTTGGGAATTATTATTTTTTTAAATATTTAATTGTATTCATTTTTTCCCCCCAATGCCGATAATCTTCAATGGATAGGTGTTTTCAAGGGAAATTAAAATTCTGCTCCCCATTAATGAGGATTATTTTTGGTGAAAGGACCTTCAAATTAAAAAAAAAAAAACATTTCTAAACAAGCTGTTATAAACTGCAACGGTTCAACTGGACTATAAAAATTGTCCTGAAAAGCCAAAATTATTTTTGAAATATTTGATTTGATTACGAATTAAGAGCAGTTATATATTCTAGGGACTACTTAAAATCACATTTCTGCAAAATGTATTCCAATGTATAATCCTAAAAATAATCCATCATCAACTCTGAGGGCTTTTATGTTTTTTGGGAAACATATTGTTTCAATAAGACTACAGTGTCGTTTTTGACGTCTTTGGCAATTCCATCATTTGTTCCCAAAGTATCAACATGCTTGGTGGTGAAATGAATACCTAAAAACCCGGTACTTTGTCAATAGCTGAGTCAATAATAACGTGCAGTTTGTATCAATAGTAACCATATGGACTCTACTGGTATTGAATACTAATTGGGACTATTACTGTTTAATAACTCCATAAATTGCTGCATCTTAACTACACCACAGCTATTCATTCCCGAGGGGGGGGTCAAATACGGTATCTGTGTCGCCTGCAGGCTTAAAAACCAGGACAATGGTGGACTTTTTTCTTCTTCTCCTATTTATATATTTTCCAGAAAAAAGGTTCTTTCCACAAAGTAGAGAGCCATGCTGAGGCGTGTAGCAATGTTTAAACGACGTGGGCAACTACGATAAAATGCATGCACAACTCAACTCCTGCAACAAGGATTGGCAAGCAAGTACAATTATCTACGCTGAACAACACAACATTGTAACACTTTACACAGGCGAAGATGTGAGTGACAAGGAAAGCAGTCATTTCCGAAACTGGTCAAAGTTTGCGGCGTTTGTGGAACGTTTGGAGCCCTCTCCGTGTCCAAATTTAGCTCCGTGGTGCGTCCGTAATAGGGCAATTGCATGTGACGTCATGGCTTGGCGTGTGCTGGATCCAAAATGGCCGCCGCTACCAAGCCAAAGACGAGCCGCGACGTCACTGGTGCAACAGCCCTATTGCACTAGCACCCACTTGTGGTGGAGCTTTGCATTACACAATGCACATCCCCAAATGGACGGGGAGGTGAATTGTAGCAACCCAAAAAACTCTAAATTGCCAGACTTATTGTTGTTACCACTGATTATGAAAGGACCACTTTTTGGGGAAAAGCCTTTCAAGAAAAATCTTTGCAACACATAATTTACTATAGACTACAGCTGCCCAACTCATAATATAGACTAAACACCCCCCAAAATAAATAGAAAATATTAAGAACAACTCGTTATTTGTCAATTATTCCATTCAATTTTTAAGTAACCCTTTACTAGATTACACTGTTGGATTATTTAAGCATTCTTGATAAATCAATTCACCAATTTAATGTTTTTTTGTTTTCAATAATGGTTTTAAGCTACATTAGGAGCTGCTCATATACATATACGTCAATTAAGTTGTTATATATCCAAACGCTGGCCACCACAAGAGGGCACAAGAACTCCAAAGATCTCTATGGGAGCGCAGACGGCTCTGTATGCTCTAAACTCCCAACAGACGCTGTTAAAGCTGAAAGCAACATAAGTGATTGTGCAGAAACATTTTGTTGAGTGGCGTTTAAACACGGGCGGCGACGAGCTATTAGAAAGCAGCAATTCGGAACTGGAGGATTTGCGCGTAGTGAACATGATTAAATCAGCATTGTGTCTTGACAGTCTTGGCTCCCGAATTGAATTCCCCCCGCCCCCCCAAACCATGGGCGTGCAAGGTCTGCTACATGGGGGTCACTGCCTCTGATGAAAAGACTTAGGGCTAAATAGGCATGTTTCATAAGTTCTGGGGCAAAGGAGGCAGAAATGCCCACAAACACTAAGCCACAAGGACGCGTGAGCTTTTAAGATGCCAAAAGTGTAAAACATTATCTCGACGGGTGCGAACCGCAATTCTCACCAGGAACGGCATTACATTGAAATGGCAACACCTGTGATGCCGCTACTTAGGTTGAGGTGCAGGCGAAGCACGTCATTTTTTGGGAGGAGAGGGGGGCTACTGACTATGTTGTTATACGTCGACCGAATTGAACCCTTCAAGCCACTAAGCCAGACACCGACCTGAAGCGGCACATACGTGATGGTTGACACCAGAGGGATGAATGATTATGTAATTGCACTTTGTAAAATAAAAACTATATACACACGCGGCACCGATGATGGGAAGTAATATTACATGGTGCACCGCTGGGGGAATAACCATCACGCGAATAGTGGAAGCATCCATGCAACCAGTTAACTCAGACATGGGCAAACTGCAGCACGTGGGCCATATACGGCCCACCGAACTGGATGTGGGTAAAAAAAAAACATTCATTTCAATACCGTCGTTTCCCCCAATCATCGATGCCGCACATGATGGGTCGCCAGCGAAAGAACTGGACTGGACTAACGGGGGGTTTCATGACACCCCTCAAATTAATGTGTCGTAACAGAACGGAATGACTTTTCCCTGTAAATATCGGTTTTGCTTTGCATCTTCAATTGATTTTTCTTTTTTTAAATCAATTTCAATCTCCAGGTTTGATAAATTACATTGTGTGTCCAAATGCTTTTGGCCCAATCCCTCTGTCAAATATTACAACCCAGTCAAAACGTTTGCCCACTTCCCGAGTTAAGCGATCATCAACCAGCGACACCGTCGTTGCATGGTTACTAGACCACTATCCCAGGTCGATGGTTACTCCCACAACATTGCACACTGAAAACCCCAACTCAAAGCGCACCTCAAAGCGCTCATTTCAAAATGTTGAAAGAAATTATTTTTTCCTTTTTTTTTTCTAGGAAACCCATGGGATATATGATACCCCAACATGATAAAACATGTTTTTTTGTTTTTTTTTCTATACAAAGAAGACTCCATAAAACGTCGACCAATGGAAACACAGTACTCCTCAAACGGAGCATGCTGCTCTCCGATCGGTGTGGTGCCTTGGAGCTGAAGGTGCTGGCGTCAGCTAAACCTAGGCAGGGAAACGGAAAAACAGAGACACTTATGAAAACAATTATTTCAATAGTAAATTAGTTGCCGATTTATTGAAACAATTAGTCTACTAATCGGTTGAAAATTATCCTTAAAATATCCGTAGGAGGGTGCGGTTGCAGAGTGGTTATAGCCCCCGTACCATAGATCTAGCAGTCCCGCGGGTTCTAATCCGTTAAAGGAGTTCTGTAACAAATCCCAATTGCTGTCCATATCAATCAAGGTTGAAAGGTAGTTAGCTGCTATATTTCTTAAAGCGCCTTGAGGCAGCTTCGGCTGTGATGTCTCCCCCCTGACTCACTTATGCAGTTTGGGCACAAACTGCGTTTGAAAAAATATTTAAATATTGTAAAATATTAAATATATATATTTTTTAATGTTTTTTTCCAGCCCATTCAGGCTGTTTTTTTTCAAGCTTTATTAGCTATTAGAAAGCAGCAATTCGGAACTGGAGGATTTGCGCGTAGTGAACATGATTAAATCAGCATTGTGTCTTGACAGTCTTGGCCCCCGAATTGAATTCTCCCCCGCCCCCGCAAACCATGGGCGTGCAAGGTCTGCTACATGGGGATCACTGCCTCTGATGAAAAGACTTAGGGCTAAATAGGCATGTTTTATAAGTTCTGGGGCAAAGGAGGCAGAAATGCCCACAAACACTAAGCCACAAGGACGCGTGAGCTTTTAACTCTTTCACTGCCGAGGCTCTTCAGCATTCACTGTCCCTAAATTGCCAGGGGTTTTTGGGCATTTTCAGGACTTGGGCAGAGGCCCACAGAATATTTTCTCCATGGTCTATTAAAACACACGATGGCTCATTTTGTAGATGAGATTCTATATTCCAACCAGGGAAAGAATTGTATGCCTCAGCCCCCCTGTT
>OMKY01170922.1:0-12416 GCA_900302395.1 Bregmaceros cantori
TTCAATTACACGCCACCCTGTTCACTCCTACAAAAGTGACTTTCCCTCGCAGTGTCTTGTGAGTGGGGCGATTATTTTAATAGTCGATTAGTTGCCGATTATCTAACCGATTAATCGATTAATCGGTTAGATATTTTCCTTTTTAAAAAATGTTAAATTCAATTTCGGTTAACGTTAGCAAATGAGCAAATATACAACAATTAACCTAATTACTCGGACACAAACTGGTTAAAATTAAAATTTTCAATAGGTGGTTTTAGCAGCACAAAACAGACAATAACAATGATTCAATTCTTCTGCGATTATCAATTTGTCAATTTATTGCAGATTAATTTCATAATCGATTAGTCAGGGAATAGCCAACTAATCATTGCAGCCTTAGTTCTTAGCTCATTTATCATCAAGAGCTTATACTGTAAAAAAGCAGGGTCTACTGGCTAGGGGAAATTGTGAACAGCATTTCCTACAATCTTAAAATGTCTCTTGACATCTTTGGCAGTACGTATGTGTTTTCTGTAAGATGTCTGTGCAAGTCCGCGGCGCTGAAAGACTTGTAAATGTAAAAAAAAAAAACTGTGAAATCTACACAGAAAGTTTTGAACGAGGAGATGAACACAAGATTTGTTTTTCCAAGTTTCGCTGTTTCTGCAAATTGACAAGCACTAGTTTTCTTTGTGTGTGTGTGTGTGTGTGTGTGTGTGTGTGTGTGTATGCAAAGCATCCACACGTGCGTGTATGTTTTCCGTCAGCCGAGACTTCCTCTCTGGGGTCGCGGTAGCCCCCAGTGTGGCCGCTAACAAGGGGGTGTGTGGAGCCAGCCACGCTCTCTCTCTCTCTCTCGCTCTCTCTCTCTCTCTCTCTCTCTCTCTCCAGCGACCTTCGCCAGAGAAAAGAGGGCCCCCGTGTCTGCTCACGGGTGTGACTGTGTGTGCACGCACGTGCACAATGTTTGTTTGCCGTGGATTTAAACCAAAGCTTTTTTTATTAAGTCACATCATTCACTCGCCTCTTGTGGCCAGGGACAGATAAGATTAAGTAAGATTAGGTGCAGAGGGGCTCCCTTAAAAGGAACAAAAATAACAGCGACAGCCCAAGATTAAGGTCCCCGTGGATGCACTCAATTTGAGACACGGGAAAATTTTGAACGCTCATTCAATCGCGCTTGCCGCGCTCATACACTTGCTCGCGTTCTGCATGCGGAGGAAGAAAAAAAAATGGTCTTAAGTAGTTGCTTTCGCGGGCTAAAGGCCTGTTTGAGTCTCTCACTTGCATACCTACGAGGTCCCTCTGTACGCCAGAAGCAACAACACGAAATTATCCAGTGCTCATTCTATCTTGCTTCCATATAAGGGTGGCAGCCAGTTGTGATGAACCGGCCTGCCCTATAATTATTACCAATGCAAAAGAATCAAAAACGTGTTCCGACTTCCACTGCCTTGTCCTTTCCGGTAGCTCACGCCATGATTTAATTGTTGTTTTATCCTTCACATCATCGGACAGAATGAAAAAAAATTAAATTACACATAAACTCTTTCGACTGCAATCACTTTAACTCTAAAACATTTGCAGTGATGTTTGAAGTCTACCGAATATTCTCCACAAATGATATCTGAAGACAGCATCTTATAATGTAAATAAGATGATCTCTACATTCTAATTCTAAAATGAATTTTCTACATTTGAAAAAGAGTGTCTCTTGTGTAAACATCTGGTGTAAGGTAGCCTGGCTAGCCAGAAACAAGGAATTGTCCACACATCGCACGCGACTACCGACTAGACAGTCTGGTGGGTCTGGACCAACCAGGCAGACAAATTAGATTGTCGCCTCAAATTTGGGCGGGCCTCGTTCAAATCCAGACATGGCCCATTAAAGAATGAAATAGTCTTCTTTACATGTTTTCAGTTTTTAAACATAGTCATTTGTTATAGCTTGGGTACTACCAAAAAAAGGAATCAGTATCGGGACTCTGTGTCGGGACTCGGTATAGAGTATCAGGATCGGCCAATCCTTGAAATCAAATGATCGGGATCGGCAAAAAAACATGATCGGAACATCTCTAATTGGCATACTATGGACCTAATATGGACCAGGAGGGAGAAATTCTTCAAAGCATCAAATGTATTGTAGAACAAATGTACGATCAATTGTTTGGTAACAAAAATAATTGATGAAATCTTATCAATCGATTAATCAATTATCGATTAATCACCGATATCCCAAGGTTGAATATGTGTATGACTCCTCTGCTGTTCACTAAACAAAAGTTTGGGTAAACTGAGTTGGGAGCACATTTCCAATAGCGGTTTAGGTTCTTTCATTTCAAGTCACACCAGCAATGTAAGAAATTGTTTGTTGCTAAAATAAAATGCAAGGTTTTCTTCTTGCAAAATCATCAAATTTGTGACCAACTGTGCCAAGTCTTTGTGCAGCGTTGGAAAGCTACAGATACAGAGCTACCGACACGATTGTCGCTGCTTTCAGAGCTGGCGAGCTGGCGGGGGAGCTAAGGAGGGCAGGTTGTGCTCTGTGGTAAAAAGCAAACCTTCATTTGTCTGCGTCCATGATGAATGAGTACGGCATGATACAATAACTCTCTCTGAACGTACACTGGGAAAACCTCCTTTGAATCGTCTGCTGGAAATGTTTTAATTGTGCTGACTCTACCCCCGATTGGCACACACAAAGTAGATATAGAATTTCTGAAAGGTTTAAATTATTAATTGATTAAAAAACCATGAAGAAAACAAACCTATTACAGTATATTGCAACGCATTATAGTATAAATGAATTGTAATGACTTTGTGTCAGAGTAAGTAAATTGTGAGTGTGCTAGCTCTGTGGCACAGTCGGTAAGACACCGGCACCCAGCACACTTATGGTGGCAGTGACTTAATTCACAGGCCCGGGCAGCTTTGCGAGTTCTCCTCCCTTCGTCGATCTCTATCACCCCACTGCCGAAACCAACCCCATCAATAAAATGGAAAATGGCGCTTACTCCGAAAGAAAATAACTTAACAATAATGGTTAGTAGTAGTTAGTTAGTCTAGACTATTGATGGAGGTGAGAGGAGAAGACATTGATCTATTGAGACAGGCAAGAAATCTCCATCTGTCCGTGGGTTGTCGACTGGGCACTACACGGTGGAATGAGTGTGCGTGGTGGATGGGGGGGTGTTAAACAGGGGCATTGCCAATGGTTTAAGGCTTTGAGTGTGGCGCTGGACGCAGTAATTCGATAATAACACACCTGCACTGAAGGCAATGTTCAGCGATTACAAGGAACGGAGCGAGCTTGCTATCCAACCAGATCCCCAAGGGCCTCGTGAACCAGTTTTATTAAAGGAACAGTGTGTATGTTCACATGGCAAGCGGACCTCGTATCTTGGCCGCGGCTGGTTTAAGCCGCCGATGCTTAACGCGCCACAGCTGCACCGACCCCACCTATGGCCAAGAGCTCGCGCCAGAGCGCCAGGCAACGTCCACTCGCGTTAGTTTCACCGTTTCGCACACGGTGACTAGAGCTCCATTGCCATGTGTAGCTGAACTAAAGGGGAAGGTGGGGGTAGAAGAAAGGCAGAGGCAACCCTACGAACAATGGTATAACAACATCAATGAATGGTTAGGACTCAAACTATCCACTCCAAACGGAACAGAAGGATGACGCATGTTGGTTCATATTCTACAAGCGTAGAGTGAAATAGGTAGCAACTAACGATTATTTCAATAGTCCATTAGTTGCCGTTTATTGAAATGATGAATCGACTAATTGCTTGGATATTTTTTTATCTTGAAGGCCATGCCCAAAATAAACGCAGAACAACAATTACAAGGGATTCGTTTTTTTCAACTGAAAATATAGTCACATTTGCTTATTCTTAACCAAGAAACTGGCAATCAAGAATTAAAAATAATTCAAAATAAGTTAGGCGGAAGTAGGCCAATTCTGTTTTTTTCCCCTTCAGATTCATGTTGTTTTCATCAATTATGGCCGTTTGATATTTTCAAAATGAGTAATTAAAATTTGAGTGAAACAACATGGTCATGTTGGACTAAAACTGTCACAATTACAATGATTCAATTCTTTGGCGATTATGAAATGAGTTGCCGATTAATTCTATGAACGATTAGTCATTGATGAATGGAATAACTGTTGAGGCCCTAATGATAGGGTTGTGTGAGTATTTTATTCACAGGATATTAAATGAACGTGAACTGTCAAATTTGGATTTTCCCACGAATTAGGGTCATTACAGCACATTGTTGTTTAGCTGATTTCATTAGCACTTGAGTACAGCGACACTGAGTACCATTGTTTTTATTTGAATCCTAGAATCTTTGGTTGGTGATTATATGCATCTGAAAATACTCACTTGATTTACTTAAGGTCATTTCTCTGTAAGTCCATAAGCAATGATTCGCTTGTTCGGGTGTCTTACACGTTGCGAATTGAAATATCTCAAATTGAGAGTTTAGAGGAAAAATAAATCAATAAATAGATAAATAGCAGAAAGACGGTATCACTGGCCAGCAGTATTGCTGCTGAAGTGGCTCTCATTGGGTATTTCTTTGTCTCTGTCATAACAAAATCATGTGACTTGGTGTTGTTGCGGCGTTCCATTTTAAGTAGCTGTAAAGGAGTTATAAATACAACTAGAGGACCATCTTGCTTGTTCATCTTCTGCAAACACGGGCAGAAGATAAACAATTTATTTAACAAACTGTATATAGAAATAGAGCGATAGTGACCTTGTAAATGCTACGTTAATAAATAAAGCAATTGATCACTTGAACGATTTATACAGCCTTGGTTGTATACCTTATTTAAATCATTTAGTGGAAGTCGACCACTTGGAATAAAGTATTGGAATACTGCTTGAAATATAATAACAAGGAACTAAAAGTAGTTTCCTTACCTTTAAAATAAAGTAGTCAAGTATCAAGTATCTATTACAAGTATCTGTGACAGCACTGATGGCTATACCTACATATACACAAAACATATCATTTCCCATATTGTAAATGGTATTTCTAGAACATAGTGGCTTCACCATGACAGCCGATGCACTGCTGTGCATGCACTTTGACTGTATTTACAAAGAAGATAATGCTGGCAACTGCTTCCGGTTCAAACATGGACCAGGCTGTTCTGCCACTGGTGAAGTTAAACATTTACCACCTAGTCCTTGCTGTATTCACGCTGTATTTCAACGATTCCTATTTGATGACAAAAAAAATCCTTATTTCATCAATGGTTGCATGGATTGGAAAACAAAAAGAAAGAGAAACATTCCAAAACCACATCATGCGATGGTCAAATCAGACTCACAAAAACGAAAAGCCCAAAGCAAGTTCTGCTATTCATGTTGCACAGTTTTTCTCGACAATGTAATTGCTTTCATACACAATGTCAGGTACATTCCTTAGTTTTAAGAGCATCCTTAAAAGAAGCAACCACTAAAATTTGTACTGAAATATGTTTTCCCACAATCTATGCCGAGCTGATACAAGCTTCTGTGCCTGCACTCACTCTACTCACAGTGGTACCTTGTTAGCATAGCTAAATCTTGTGTGTGAGATGTTACCCAACAAAGGTTTGGTCTCAGTAACGGTTTTTTTTTTGGTGCTTTTATCGTCACCACCATTTGGGTCCGGTGGGCTCAGCTGTGCTAATAAAGCTGTCCTTTAAAATCAAATACAAAATCCAAAAACTCTGTCAGAATGATGCCTATACTATGTTTTATATTATATAAATAAAAAAACAGTCATAGAAAATGGTGAAATGGCAGTGTCAGTTAAGTGTTAGCTCAACTTACTGTATATCACAAGTGAACACTGCGACCTGGCAGGAAAAAAAAATCTTAAACATACCACAGGAGTGATTCATCGCTACAGCCACTCACAGCCAAGAAAACAAGACAAGACCTTGAGCGTGAAAATATACTCCCTTCGACTACCAGCTCTCCTCATTATCAGCGATCTGCACTACCGGCCAGCTTTACCAGATCGTTCATATCAAACGCAGCATTCAATTAGTATCATTTACAGTCATGCTATCACACCTGTCAATGTTCCTGTCATAATACCATTTGAAATCCTAATGGTTTTCATGGAGAAACATAGACTTAAATGCACAATACTAGGGCTGCAAATAACCATTGTTTAATCATCAATTAATCTGTGATTTTTACTGACGATTAATCGATTGAATCTGTTCATTTTCCCTTTAAAATCTGACGCTTGATAACGTGAAACGTTTTTCATTAAAGGTTTGCTGGAATTGCTGCAATTGTTGGTTAACAAGTACCAAATTTTACTGTATTTCGAGTTCACAAGCTTGATCGCTTGTAATTGTTTGTAATTCTGCGTTCATATTTCAAGATTGAAAAAAAAATTAAAAAATCAAGCGATGAGTCGACTAATTGTTTCAATACTGGGCAACTAATGGACTATTAAAATAATCGTACATCGAAGCTCTAATATGGAACATATTGTGGTGTGAATTCGCGTGTCATTCACAGTCTTTGTTCTTGTTTCAACTCGTTCCTGATTAAACAAGCAAGCAGCTCGAGGCCTTTTCTTCATTTTTACCCACCTCATGCCAATGGGATATCAATTCCCAGATATCACAAAAACGGGTCCGCGTTGGCCGAGTGGTTATGGACACCGCAACTAACGCGACCCCCATTCATGTTAGTGGCGCTGTGTCTAGCGCTGCGTCCGCAGTGTCGCGAGTTCGACCACGCTCGTCGACTTGTCGGCAATGTCTACCCCCGATCTCTTCAACCCAGTTTCCGACTAATCCTATCCAATAGAGATGGGAAAAACGGCGCTGACGCCGGAAAAAGTAACTTAAAAAAAAAAAGAGGATCAAAGCTAAGATCAGGTTATTCAACAATACTATAGAGTAGACACTGTACAGTATTTTACAACCTGTTATGCTTCCCTCCACGATAATGCTATGAATGATAGATGGCACATTTGCTTCACCATAGAGCTGAGAAGCCACACCTCCGCTGTCTCACCAGTCAATATTACCTCCATTCTATCCCTTCTACGACCTACCCATGGCCAACCACCCCCGCAGGAGGTGAAACAAGCTGGTAGGCAGCTCACCGCAGCAACGTCCGCGTGCGTGCACACACACACACACGTCCGCAAATACACACACTCTCCAATACCAGAGGTATGTCCTTCTGACAAGAGGTATTCAGAAAAATCAATACAAACTACACACGCGGCGCGCGCACAACGGCCTTGTGCAAGGCAAGAGAAAAACCTGGCTATGCCGCCACCAGCACTGCACAGCTTGACGAGTCGACATAAACAACAAACAGTTGACATTATCGCGCCGCTGCAGCGTCGTTTAGCCCGAGACTGCAATGCTGAATGCCCATGAAACGGCTAACGGCTAAACAGGCAGCGTTTGTGTAACGCCGCTGTAGTATATCCCTGCTCTAGCCCTGCATTGAGCTCGGTGAGGCTGGTGTATAGGGCTGCAACTAACGATTATTTTGATAGTCGACTAATCTTGCCAACTTGAAATCTGGTCAAATTAGGCACTTTTTAACCAACTAATGTACAAAGATTAAGTTACTTCGTGACACGAATTCATTACATGTGATTTATACCGTGATTTTCATGGTTTTCTCCATTTTCTTATCAAGTATATCCATTTAATGTTTGATATTTTCAAAAAATATGAAAGAATATCAAATTTGTAGGATCAATGCGAGAGACATCAGCACGATTCAATTCTTTGCCGATTATCGATTATTATATTCGTTGTCGATTATAAAATTAATCGATTAGTCACCGATTAATCGACTAATCGTTGCGCCCTACTGGTGTACAACAAACCCCGTCTGCCGCAGTAGAAGCTAGAAATTGGTCGATGATGCCTTGATTACCGGGGACAAGCAATATACCGTCAAGGCATTCAATTGCATTCAAGTCGCTATTCAGCATTCCAAGTTTAAATTGGTTAGGAATGTGTGTGCCTTGTCAGGTGGGAAAAAAAACATAATGTTAAATCTCTCAGCGCTGCAAACCTTCACAGACGTCCTATAGACGATACAAGACAACTAGTTTTACCAAAACATTATTGTAAGTATGTGTTAGTGTATAAGTAACTTTAATCCGATTACTAGTTAGATTACTAGTTACTGGAAATGTATTTCTGGATTGTCACAATAAATACCGTCCAATAGACCAAAACAGCCCCATGTTTATTACCTGTGCCGGGGTGGAGCCGGTGCAGGTTATGTATTGGTCGCGTTGGTTTGTCCCCTTGATAACTGAAAAAGTTGAGCACGGATCTGGATGAAATTTTGCAAAGTTGTTGGAAATGACGAAAGAAAGAAGTGATTCAAGTTTGGGGAATTTCTGTGGCCTATAAGTAACATAACAAGGCGTTTGGGATAATGCGTATATGCAGTGAACAACCCAAAGCTCACGACTAACTGCTAACAACAAGTGTGTCCTGCCATGCAAGTTCCGCCCTGCATTGATTGTTCCTCCTGAGGCCCTGAGTCAAGAAGCAATCAATACAATACTGTTTGAAAATATAGTAAACGTGACCGCAGTAACACTGAACCCGAGCCCAATAGACGAGTTTAAGAGCTAAAAACACAGGCTGACGTTTTAAAAAAAATACCACACGAACTTAATCACTCGGTGTGGTCACATGTTCTTTTGGACCAATGGGATGGCTGCATTCAATCGTAAGTCCGACAAAGATGAGTAAATGGAACGGGTTGCGCAGACTACCCATCAAACTCTGTCTATAGGAAAGACGTCCTGGGGTCCGCGTTGGCCGAGTGGTTATGGACACCGCACCTAACGCGACCCCATTCATGTTAGTGAATGGGGTCGTGTTAGTCTACCGCAGCGTCCGCAGTGTCGCGAGTTCGACTCCGCTCGTCGACTTGTCTGCAATGTCTACCCCCGATCTCTTCAACCCAGTTTCCGACTAATCCTATCCAATAAAGATGGAAGAACGGCGCTGACGCCGGAAAAAATAACTTTAAAAAATGAGTAAATGGAACGGGTTGACTGCCCACCAAACTACACCTATATCAAAGACTTGACTGCCCACCAAACTACATCTATATCAAAGACCTAACTGCCCACCAAACTACACCTATATCAAAGACTTGACTGCCCACCAAACTACATCTATATCAACGACTTGACTGCCCACCAAACTACACCTATATCAAAGACTTAACTGCCCACCAAACTACATCTATATCAAAGACTTGACTGCCCACCAAACTACATCTATATCAAAGACTTGACTGCCCACCAAACTACATCTATATCAAAGACTTGACTGCCCACCAAACTACATCTATATCAAAGACGTCCAAAGAAAGAGCGATAGCACCACAAAGGTGATACAGGCCGTGGTAGATGTAGCACTGCCTCCATGGAAGAACGACCCTGCACTCGACACACACACCAAGGCAGCCGGGCTAGCGGGCGAGGCAGCACCACCGCCAGGGATGTATAATGAGGCTTCTTGTGTGTCCTCTCCCGATCTGAGGGTTGAATAATTTCCCACGAGGCTTCGTCACTTCCTGCTGATGCACTGACCCGACATCGGCTAGGCGTTATGGGAGCGCAGGAGCAGGGAAGGAGAGATAGGGAGACAGAGGGAGGGGGAGAGGGAGAGAGGGAATGTGGGAGAGAGGAGTTGGAACAGAGAGAGGGCGAGAGCAGGCCGATCCGCAGCTTTTGCTAGGACGACACATGTCGCCACACAGCCCCTCTCGGTCAAGTGCTGTGCACACAAGCACGTGCGCGCCGGCACTTTCCACATACATAAGTGGTGACTAGGAGGCTACTATAATCTGGACTCGCACACGTGGGTCCACAGAGAAGACTCTACTCCGTACTCTGTATAGTATTCACTTGAAGTGTTCTTTGTTGGACACTCTAGTAACTTATGTATGTACTAGAGCTGTGTCCAAAATCGCTCCCTATCCCCTACTCCCTACCCCCCCCCCCCCATATAGTGCACTCACTTATAGTGCACTCAACAGCAACGGCCGAGATTAGGGAGCGGACCTGCGATTCTCTGCGCCATCATGGCAGAAATGTGCATCATAGTGCACTCACTCTTAACAGAACTTTATTGATATTGCAAACGTTACATAACATACCCAACACATTTGAGCGGAGGACGGACCAAACGAGGAAACTATTAAATCGATTATCAAATTAGTAGAGATTAATTCAATAATCGATTATCATCGATTAATCGATCAGTTGCAGCTCTAGTATGTACACATTCACACACCAATGGTGATGCCTGCCATGAAAGGCACTCAACCACACCACAAGCCATTGGGAGCAGTTTGGGATTCAGTGCCTTGGCCAAGAACACTGTTGGAGGCGGGATATGAACCAACCGACCGTCTCCTCTGGTCTAGAACAACCATCCTACCAACTTACAGTCAGCAGTCATTGTGAAGATGTGACTTCACCAAAACGTTAATGATTATTTGAGTAAGTTGTAAAATGAAGTCGTGCTGCAACTAACGATTATTTTGATAATCGATTAATCAGCCATTTTTACTTGCGATTAATCGATTTATCGGTTATTTTTTTTCATTTAGAATCGGAACAATTATTAGCATTAATCATGATTACGAAACATTATTAAAAGTTTGCAATGTTAATATTACAAACGTTTTGCTGTTTCTCTATCTCCATTTTATAGTAATAGCGTGAAAGAGCCTACTCTTACAGGCTACATTATAACATATTGGGCTTTCACATAAGCTTTATTGTATTGGGGGCCTTGACACTGGAAAAATTACATTGGGAACAACATATACTCAACACGTTTGAGCGGAGAATAGGCCAAACCATGAAACGATTAATCGCTGCCGATTAATCGATTATCAAATTAGTTGGCGATTATTTCAATAATCGATTATCATCGATTGATCGATTAATCGATTAATCGGTTGCAGCTCTAAAATGAAGGATGAATCGAATGAAGAGTTAACCAAATTTTGACATCTCTAGCAGTCCTCATAAGTTCATATGAGGAAAATTATTTGACATACAACCATTGACTAATCGTTTAAAGAAATAATCAGCAATGGATTTAAAATTCAATAATCACCAAATCATTTCATCGTTATTGTCAGCGGTTTTGTGCCCACACTCCCTTTTTGAAAATGCAAAATATTAAATGGACATAGTTGATTTAAAAAATAAGAATATGAAAAAAACATATAAAAATACTACTGCATAACCTGGTTTTAATATGTTTGTGTCAGAGTAAGTGACTTAATTGTTGTCCATTTGTTGGTTAAGAAAAAAACAAATTTCACTAGATTTGGAGTTGACAAGATTCACCTCTTGTAATTATTGCTCAGTGTGAATATTTTTGTGTATTTTTCAAGAGAACAAAAATATTAGTCTAAATAGTCTTAATATATTAGTCTTAATTCATCTAAAAGGTAGACTAATCATCAATTTTTCAACTTTCTAAATAATTGCTCTTTGCAGCTCTGGTGTTGAGACTGCAACAGAAATAATGTTCATCCTTCACATCCGCTAAACAATGGGTCTGAGACTGTATCGTTTCTCAGTTAATCACAGGCGTTGGGCCACACCTTTCTCCTGTCAGTCAGTTTGACGGAAACGCCACAGACATGAGAGCGAGGCAGGTCAAATATGTTGCACGACGCAGGCCACACGTGTTGGGTGCTGCTGCTCAACGTCACAAAGTGCCTTTTGTTGTTCAGAAAACTTCAGACCATGTGTTTCAGCATCATCCAAGTGGTAGAAGTTAGCCCCGGTGTTTATAGGTGTGGGGAGGCTTGAACTAGAGCCCTGCACTCCCGCGGGAGGGAATTGCGGGACGCGGGACAAAAATTGAAAGCTCATTGCGGGGGCGGGCGGGACTCAGCGAGAGGGGTGCGGGTGCGGGCGGGAGCGGAATTGAGCCGCAGTCCCGCAAGCTAAAAACATTTTAGCTTGCGAGGCTCCGCCGGCATGCGGCTTCTCTTCGACCTATTTGGATCGGATACTTATAGCGTTTGTATCCGATTCCGATCTAACGCTTACCATTTCCGGTCGCGCCGCTCGTTTCCATTTTAAATAAAGTTGCGGGAAAAAAAATCAGATTCCGTTCTGCTCTTCCGTATTCGGCTCTGCTCTCCCGATCATGACTCAAGAGCTCATCTAGTGGAAAAGTGTACCATACTTCAAAAGTAAATGCTGGTCTAAATAGTGGCGTATTAACGGAAGTTCCGACGTTCGCCTATTGCCCAAAGCCGACCTCGTTCCGACTCGGAATCCTGCGGGATTTGCGGGCGGGCGCGGAACAAATTATTTTAGTTGCGGGCGGGAGCGGGACTAAAATTACAATTTTTTGCGGGACGCGGGCGGGCGCGGGA
>OMKY01170981.1:5313-18148 GCA_900302395.1 Bregmaceros cantori
CATAGTTTTGATTTGAAGTTACTCAAAGGCCTACTTCAAAAGCAACATGTCATGTCATCCAATCGCTATGTTAATTTTAAGGTTTTTTTAATTAATTGTGCATTTCCTCTCCCCTCTAGACACGCTCAGCAACAGACAGCTATGGTAACTTTGAGCTGTTAACCTGCAGATGCGCAGATAAGCCAGATCAAAGCTAAAGGGAAATTACATTTTGTTTGTTTCGCGTGCATTATCTCTATCTGACCACCAGAGGGCACCATACGCTGCCTCTGAGGCCATATGAAGGGAGTGCATAGCAGTGGTGTATAATGTATAACTTTTTAACGATACCACCCATGTTCTGGAGACAAGCATTTTTTCCTGATGATAAAGGAAAGTCTGAAGTTTTCTTTACTTTGTGTTTGTGTTGACAAAGAAACACATTCATTTCCTACGGGTCTTGAAAAAATACTCACATGTTTCAAAATCCCTGGCAGCTGGGAGTTCGAAATTTGGCACTGGATGAGTTAATCAACGATAAAATTACTGATAATCGAATGATGCAATAATCAAATTTCAACATCCTTACAAAGGTAAACTCTGTAAAAATGCTCTTATTCTTAGCTTGACTCAAATGCTCATTTTGTGAAGCTTGCGTGCGTCATTCGTTCAATTGTTGTTGCTCAGCAATAAGCTTCTGCTGTTTCGAAACAAGGGGGTCACTGTGACTCATAATCGGAGCAACAATGTTGACAGCTCTCTGGTGTACAGTGTTCACGGATAAATCATTAACTGCACTCTGACACATGTGCGGCTGTGTGTGTGAGTGCGTAGGTAGACAGGCAGGTGTGTGGGGCTATTTTGTATTTTTGCACTTAATTTGTCTCTGAGGGGGCATTGCTTGTCTGTGCTTCCTCTCTCGCGAGCAGTGCATTGCCTCAGGGTAGTGCTCCATGGTCATAGCTGGTCAGCTGACCTCTATGCTTGTGTACGTGGGAAGGTGGAGTCTCCAATGCTGCCTTATGGCATAATGGAAGAGGAGGGTTTTTTTTTCATCATGGTTCACTATCTCCGCTTGTAGCAAAATGTGCACCAACATGGTTCATCCTTCTCCAGAGACGCCGATCCTGTCAGAAACCAGAATAAATACAGGACTCAATAGCTGCAGTACAACGGAAAACTCTGGAGGGCGGAGTTCGGGAAGAGCAGCCGGAGTACAAGAGAGAGGGACACGCCCACTGGGGCAATGGGAGAGGGAGATGCATATGGGTTTACTGATCGCTGGAGAATGCACGGAGGATGAATGGAGTGATGATAAGAGTCCAACGGGCGGCAGGGCGAGGAGCAGGCGGGCAGAGGGACCGGAGGAGCAGGGGAACGGACGGCAGGTGAGGAACACGGAAGCAGGCGGACAGGCAGAAGTGGAGTCGGGTGCAGACAGAGGTTTGCGTAGGAGGCGTTAACGGACGATCCGACGGGGAACGGAGGAAGGGGAAGGTCTTAAATAGTGTGGGGGTGATCGGGGGATCGAGAACAGCTGGTGGAGTTGGGACGGGTGCAGAGCGGGAGAGTGGAGCGAGCGATCGTGACAGATCCACTGTTGTTCTGTCTTGTTCTATAGGTCGAGTCCTGAACATTGGTAGATGTTGTCTGCCTCTGCTTCTTTAACCGTCCCGTACTCCCTCAAGGCAGAGTTGTACTAGGCCGATTTAAAGTTTCTAGCCTGGCGAGCCAGAACCAATGAATCGTCCATGCATCGCACACCGCTAGATGGTACATTGGGTCTAGGAAAATCCGGCAGACGTTGCCTATATATGGGCTGACCAATCAAATTATTCGAATCAAGATGTGAGTTTGGTATTGGCGACACAAGACATGGAGGGGAGTTTGGTTGTCACGCCTCCACGCCGCTTGTCCCACCTACTGCGCTGTGACTGGATCACACAATTTGATTGACACTTTTCTTGACACGTTTTTCGATCCTGGTTTTACCAGACCCAATGATGGTTCTAATCGCGTGCGATGCATAGAAGATTTGTTGGTTCCGGCTCGCCAGGCTATAGAGTTTCAGCGGCCTTTGATTATTTTCATGTTTTGTCTAAGTGATGTCAGTTCGTGGAGTTATTTTATTTCTACATGATTTGTGAGTCTGCCATTAGTCATCCACCGACTAATGGGGTGTTGTAATTCCATTTTGGCTTTTATTTGTCGCAGAATTTGCTTCTTTGTTCTTTCCAAATGCAGTCTGAGCAATCGTTCATGCTATTATACGTTTTGCAGCTTCAAAGCCATCATTTGATCGTAGTATACAATGTATTTTCTGTAGCCCAGGTTTTGTGGGACAATAACATCTACACATTGGACTCGCCACATCTGGACAAGAATGACCCATGTTGGAGCACATTCTGAAAGATAGGGAAATATGTTGAAGGGAAGCTGGAGAAACACCACATGAACACAGAGAGAGGATGTCTCTAACAATTACACCGATGGTGTTTATCTGCTCCCCTGGGATAGAATGACAGGTTTGCACAACTCACAGGGTTGTCAGCCATACCTCAAAATCTGATTCCTGTCAGCAAATCTCTAACCACCATCCTCTAATCTGTGACTTGAAATGGTGACAGTGCCTCACCCAGTAATTGAAGCATGCAATATTGATTAGCTAATGGAAATCAAGGCTTCGGGTGGGCTAAAGGAAATCAGGCCCTCTGATTGGGTGTTCTCTGAGCGGCTGAGAATCGGGACTTCAGATTTGCTGTTGGAAATCGATCCCTTTGATTGGTAGTTATATAAGAGCTGTGGATCACACCTATTCCACACCTGTAGCAGCGGCAAATGTACAATTAAGTGCACACTGGACGTGCGTCAGCAAAGAACCTTATATGTTTGTTACCACCCATGAGGTAGTTATGGTTAAAGCTACGCGCTGAACTGGTCAGAGATGGTAAAAACATTTGGGAAGTTGAGGCAGGCTGACCTGCCGGTTGGCCCGTCAACAGGAAACCTCTCTTGCATCCATCCAGACCTTCTATCCACAAATCTGCCTAATCAATCCCATCAGAGTATAACCTTCTATCTTTGAATGGTGAACGAGCGTTCCTCGAAGGACGCCTGTTGTTTTAACTAATTATCAACTGATTGTAAACTGATGTTGGTCAGCCTCCTTTGTGCTGTTGATTCTACAGACATTATTAATATTTATCTGAGCTGAAATGTATTCTACAAATGGCTTGTGCCCCGCCCTCCTTGTTGTGTTGATGTACGGCTACTTAAACGACCTTAAAGGTGCTGCAGAAATCATAACATACAGTTGGTTACCATTTGCTATTGCAGAGCTTTCTGCTCCCAGAGCGCTTTCGACTTCAATAAGAAATTTCCACCAATCATTTGGGACCAGATGACCCATTAATTATAACCCCTTTGCCCTCACCATCATAATTCTACTCTAGAAATCACCCCCACCGCCGTGTCTGCATACTGATATCCATCTTCATAATTGCTTTGAATATGTATTTTTATTCACATACTTTTACATCGATGTCCTTGCTAATCACTGACCATTAGGCCAAATGTAGCTATGTGTGTGTGTGTGCAGGCGCAGATGTCCGTGTGTGCGGCCAACTTCCTAAGAACTGTGGAAAGAATTTCGAAGCATGCCTAATATGCTGGCTTGGGGGCTTGCAGGTAGCCAGCACCTTTAGTCGTTCTAATTGGATTACTGGGAATGACATTGGGGAGTCTGCCAGGGGATTCTCAAGACCGGCTAATGGTGCGTTTGGGATCCCTGTCATAGGCTTCCCACAAGAGAGCTTGTGGTGAGATTTTTGATGGAATTCTGTGAATGGAGGTATGTTATTAGAATGTTTTAATTTACATTAACGGCCGTTTTAATCATTATGAATCTGCTTTCCTTGTGAACCGGGTGGTCCATAGGGATGTCAGAATTCAGTCAAGGCATTATCTGATTATTTGATCATAATTATATCGGTGAATTAAACAAGTGATCGTTCCCTCTTTTTGGACGTTCTTGGAGCTCCAGTGTAAATAAACACTATTGATAAGACGTGCAAAAGAGTTGTGGCTGGTCAAAATGAGACCAGCCTCTGAAAGTGAGTTTTAAGATTAATAAAGAGAACGTCCTCTCCCCAACTTCTCAGTGCTTTGCGAGTTGTCAAAAACCGCATGAGTTAAATGTGCTGTAGTACAAAATTGAAATGTAACGGGTAAGAAAATGAATCGATTTAAATATGCATATTTGCTTGTGTGCATGTGTATTTATATAGGCGTAAGAGTACCATAACCTCGTTAGATAAACACTTAACCAGCGCAGCAACCGGGTGAATAGTTAACAGTGGAAATGGGGAATAAACAAGAGCATATCTTTTCAATTCCAACACAAGGCGTCACAATAGCCCTGGGAATCCGCTATAATCTGTCATGTGCGACGGGAGACGTGTGTGTGTGCGTGAGAGTGTGTCGGGAGATTGTTGTGGAGAGGAAGGAAAAAAACAGACATGGTGCTACACATATTAAATTATATTTCAGGGTTTATACATCAGATAGCATGGCACAACATTTATCATCTAGGGGACAGTTTTATATTGCTGCTATGGGGCCAAGATAGCATGTGTATACCACACAGTGGTGGTACATACACGTGGGGAAGTAAATTTAAACAAACTGCAAATGCGATGCATGCATAGCTGCCCATGTGTAATTCTATTGAAGGACCTCACCCACTTTGCAAATACGGGGAAACATTTTGTTATTTAATTTACGTGCCCGCAAATATTTTTTGCAGCATTAAGACTCTTGAAAATATCAATACGTCCCCTTTTCAGCTTTATTCAAGATTACCTGGAGAGGGCAGAGGAAAGGGCAGAAGACAAAGGATGCGGCGAAGCTGTCGGTGAGGGGAAGCGAACTCACAAAATCTCTGCATATATGTGCTTTGGAGTGCACTGTTTCAATAGTCTTGACGTCTTTGCCAGTATTTGTTTTCTGTAGGATGGCGGTGGAAGTCTCGGCGCTAAGAGAGTTAATAATGTTTACATTGGAAGGAAGACATGTCACAACACAATAGCGTTCTTATATTAGTTTACAAGGGTTAAAACATCCAAAATATTGCCGATATGGTCATAGAAAGGAGAGTTAGAGCGAGATATTCTATACCAGCGGAGCAATATCCTGAAAAAGCAAACTCCATTACAACTAGGGCCGCTCTCTTCTGGCCCACTCTGCGGCCGGAATGTGATGGAATGCTCAGCGCTAGATTAGTCTTCACACACACACAAACACGACAACACAGAGCTGGGAACCCACACTAAGTCGCAGGGTCACTGCTTCATAGCAACCTTGAAGCTAAGGCTACTTAGTGGGCTGGTTTTGGACACGCACTCACACGCAACAGTAAACAAGTCATATTTCAGTCTGATAACGTGTCAATGCTTATATGAGCTCGTTCGCTAGGCACCAGACCTAACAGGTCCATAATGATTCCGGGGGAATCACTCGCAGAGAGGGGAATTGGAAAAAATGTGGACAAGTTCTGGATGGAATGGCTACCTCAAAGCCTACAAATCTACAAATCTTCAGATGCCATTATGGAATTTTCTTCTTTTTTTTTTTTATTACCGACTTGCCTTGTTGTTATTGCATTACGCAAGATACACCCAACCACCATTCCCAAGCTTCGCTCGCAGTGGACACATACACACCAGAGGCGGCCTATTGCAGTTCCAGAAAGCAAGCCCTGCCGTGTTTTCGTCCTAGCTTTGCACTGTAAACAAGCACAGAACCAGCTGATTAGAATTGGTGCAGCTCTTCAGCCAGATTGATCTGCTAATCTGTGACACCTATTTGTATCGCACAGGTAGACCCAAAACACAGAACCGGAACCTGCCAACCTCTTGCACACGTACAAATGCACATTTAGTCACTGTTTGCTAGGGCTCAGTTGGTCACGGGTGGCTGTAGCTCAGTTCGTAAAGAGTTGAAGACCAGAAGGTTGATGCTTTGAATTCCGGCTCCAAGAGGAAAGTCTACTAAGCACCAAATTGCATCCAATGGATGTCATGGGAGCACCGCCCATGGCATCCACCTCTATTGTACATAATTTCCATTTAACGATTACCAGAGTATTAAATATTACACCAAAAACAGGTGGGTTTGCCTTGGCAGAAATCCATCGGGCAATCACAAGACATTACATGATTAGCTATATCATAGAAAATGACACAGGGTGATTTTTATAAAATACCTCTATATGTTTAATGACTGCTCGCTGTGGGGGACATGACAGCAACAACGGTGAGCATGATTAATCACACACCTGCAGATATTATGCTTGGAGAGAAGTAAAACAAAAACAAGTCATTAGATTGTTGAATTTAAGTAATGGATGCACACCAAATAAAGCCAAGTGTTTGATAGGACTTTAAGAGATACTTAAGGGGGTAATACCCCAAATATTAACTCCACAATTACACCATAATATGTGTGTACTATACCAGATGTCTAGGATATTCTTGTGTATTCGGTAAACAGTGACATCACAAAACTTTGCTTAGCAATCGCCAAGGATAAGGATGGGGTAGGGGAAAGCAAGTATCAGTCATTTATTCAGGATTGTTAAGTAAACGCAGCAGCCAGCAGTCAACGGGTGAATCCCTCCATGAGCACAGAGCTTCCAGCCGACTCATCCCCACCGACCACCCCATGACCAAACTCAAACTGAACACTCAACACTCATTAACTTCTGTAAAAACGAATGATCACACATTTCATGTTTCACCGAAAAAGATACGTCAAAGTGGACTTTTCCATCAAGTAATCACAGTCTTACACATCACTGTCCATCTCAAACCCCAGTCCCGTAGGCCTGTGTCTCGTCAACACCAGACATGACAAGTTGCCACAAGCGGTAACTCTAGTGTACGATTGTTGCAATCCAAAGCTACCAATATTCCAAAGCTAGGTATTGCTTTTCAATGCCCGAGAATGCATGGTTCAGCTCTGACAGGGACGCTTGGATGTGTTCAAATGTTTTGTCCACCTTGTCACCCAGTTGTTGTATAGCTGCCATCAGTTCCATGGTGGAGGGTGATTCTGGCGCTGTAGTAAATTTGCTGCTGGAATCTACACATGTCTCCGTGTTACCGGTTGAGTTGTGCGAGTTTTGCTTCTCTGTGCGGCGTTTGGACTTCTGCGATATTCCTGCAGGTTCCATTTGGCTTTTCTCAGTACACTACCCCATCTCTCAGTTGAATAAATGTTAGAACTTGAATTGAATTGTCTAAAAAACTAAGAACGGAGCACCGCGGAAGCACGTCTAGCCCGGCATGCGCCCATAGTGGTCTCCAGGACGCGTCAATACCATCCGCCCTACTCTACAGACATGGCGCGCTCATGGGAAATTCGCGCCTACACGCTACAATTGAATCATTGTAGCGTGATCGCCGGCATAGACTTTAAACAGTACGCACGCCAGGAAGTAATTATTTCTTCTAATGTAAACACCACTACAACATGTGACATCTTGTACAGTATTTATCTTTGCATTAACGTGACAAGCTAAGAAATTATTACTTCCTGGCGTGTGTACTGTTTAAAGTCTATGTCGGCGATCGCACCGGCGTCGCGTCGATGTGCGTTTCGCGGCATCGAAAAAGGGCAGCGTCGCGATTGAATTGTAGCGTGTAGGCGCAAATTTCCCACGAGCGTGCAGATGCGCCGTATGCGCCATGTCTGTTCGTAGATTAGGGCGGATGGTATTGCCACCTCCAGCACAGATATTTCTGTACATTCTATTGCGTCCTAACTATCGATCTGGCGATCTGGCCCAAATCTATATCAAAACAGGTTTTCTCTCGTTCAGCCTGACTTTGACTATGGTGTGTTTTGCCGGTGAACAGTGTTCTCCGTTCTTGACCCCTGTGAACTGAACTTTCCATTTCCTCGCCCGCCTTGCCGTCATGCTTTTTAATCCGACTGCTGCCACCTCGCTCTGACAGCACTTATCCTGTGGCAGTTTTTAAACTTTTCTCTTTCGAAGCCGTGTATATAAACTGGAGAGAATAACTGTACAACGAAGGTTATTGTTTGGGCTGACACACAGAAAAGACCATTTATAGAGTGTACCAGCAGTAGCAGGTGAGTGCTTATTTATATATAAGAACACAACTATTTATGTGGATGTGACTTTATGCTGAAAGTCACTTAGACTAGCTCACGCATAACTCAGCCTGATGCCTGCCAGTGGCGAGGTACTGTACAATGCAAATGCCTGCTTTTTAGAATGATTGTTTGTTTTGTTTTTTTACCTGTGCCGGGGCTGCGCCGCGAAGCAGGCTATGTTATTGGTCGCGTTGGTTTGTCTATCCCGAGGATAACTGAAAAAATTGAGCACGGATCTGGGTGAAATTTTGAGAGTTGTTGGAAATGACCAACGGAAGAATTGATTCAATATTGGCACATTTCTGTAGCCTATAAGTAACATAATCATACTTAATCACCAACTTACTGATAGATCGATGGGTGCTTAACACGGTCACCTGACAAGGCTTCCGGGTCGCGGGGGCCGCTGGGTAGTGTCTTTGGCATGTTCGCCGGTGGCGTCAATCGCAATCGAGCTACTCTACGAACACTTGCATTGATAATGGGTTGCCACACATACTGCCAGTACCAAAAGTATTTTTTTGTACCATTACGGCGCAGGTTTGCAATCTCTGAGTGCTTCTAGTTTGTTTTTTGTTTTTTTTGCCTGTCTAACTGTCCATCACGAAGTGTTATATTTCAGTCCATCAGTTTTACATTGCAAGTAATCACAAACAACCTTAACCACAGACAGGGTAACGTAATCTGCTGTCTGTGGTAGAGTATTTAAAAGAACAGAATGTCAGTTAGCCTCAACCCTCAACAACAAAATTCCACTGATTCTGGTGAGGTAAAGAACAGCATCTCAGATAGATAAAACATTTTTGACAAAAAAAAATAAAAAATCACTTCCTCGGAATTCTTCCGTGGGCCAGAAAAACTTGATTGGCAGGCCAGTGCTAGTTAGCACTGGGCTAAAATATGCTAACAAAGTCAAGATATTTATCTATCAACTCAGCTAAGATCAGGGAAGAATGCATTTCAGTATGATTTTTTCGGTGGTCTTTTCCTTCAACAACAGTCTGAATTTCCCCCTGGATGCTGTGAATCATGCAATTAATAGTGTGTGGCTTCCAGAGCATGTATGGAAGCTAAACGGTGGATCAGCTTCGTGTTATTCCCACTGGTTATCCGGCTGTGCCTCCTTTTGTCTCAATGGGATTTGCTGCTTCTCATGAAGAGTGTCCCCGTTACCCTGAGGTGCCGGTGTATTCAGCACTCCCACATATCCCCCAAGGCCGCAATTTCTGCTGTCGCGTTCCTGCCCTCCATTCCTGCATCAGTATGTTGGCATGTCTACAGGTATGAAACATAAATGAAATAGTTATATTCTTCTCAGAAATATTCTTTACTTGAATACTGGAATAAAGCTTAAGTGTTTTGCTCTCAAAAGAAAGTCTACAAATATCCTAAAAGCATGTACAGCACACTGAATTTAAGGCTACACAAGGACCAAGTTTTATATATATTGGAGTTGAAAATACTTACAAAAGTATTCTAGGCATGCTTTGGGCAAAAAACCCAACACTATTCCATATTCAATTTGTGAAAAAGATTGTGCAGTTTCACAGACTGCTCCCCCTTCCCAGCTAGCTACTAGCCGCAAATCTATATGCAATCTTACTAAAGAGCAAATGTGGACCTCTTCATGCACAAACAATTATAAATTAACCATCAGATTCAATTTGTTTCTGTATTAACCCCACTGCAAACATAGGAGCAACATGACAATATATCGAATATTGGAAAAATTGTAATTGTATTTTTAGTAGGTGGATTGTCCTAATGTGGGACATTTCTCGCCATTGAAACTAATGGGGGGTTAAGTCCCACATCAGGGCAATCCACCCTACCCATTCTGTCTCTCTGTCTCTTCCTGTATGTCTGTCTGTCAGTTACACACACACACACACATACACTCACACACACACGAACTACACACATGTACACCTAAACAAACACACACATACACACTGCAGTTCCTTAGCAACGGGTGCTAGTGTCCTTAAGTCTTTGCTGAACAAGAGTGGTGTTTTGTCTTCTTCCATCAGTGTGTGTGTGTGTGTGTATGTGTGTGTCGGGCTGCTACCAATTAACAGCCTCCATAGTGCTAACATTCAGCTAGTAATATTGTAGCCATAGCCGTGCCATGTCTTTGTCATTGTGAGCCCAATTAGGGCTCCACGGTTCACTAATTACCCACGAGAGGTTTCATGCTGTGTCGCACCTCTCGCACGCCTGAGCAGGTGTGGAGGCGAGTGGCATCGGAAGCCAGTGGCAATGACAATTTGGTTGAGACTTGCAACGAAATATTAATGAGTTGTATTTATTTAAAATACAAGTCCGTGGCCTTGTTCATAGTATTCAGGAACTATAGATATGGTCCGATTTTGTTGGTGGCTTCATCCAGCGTGAGAGAGCTTAGATTTGGATGAAAACCGAGCAAAACCACTTATTACCACCAGAGGATTGTGGGGGCAGTATAGAGGCAGAAAAAGAGTAGTGAACAGATTTTTGTTTTGTTTTTTCCAGCCCACTCAGGCTGTTTTACAAGCTTTATTTATTAGGGTTAGCGGAAACAGGTGAAGATGGGGGGGGGAGGGGGGGAGGGGGGGGGCAGACATGCGGGAAATACGTCGGTGGCAAGATTCGAACCACCGACTCACCGCGCCATTGAGGCATATGCTTTCCAGCTCTCTGCCTAACCAACTGAGCTACTGGGCAGCACTACTCCCTACTCTCTATATAATACGCTCACTTATAGTGCACTCAACAGCAAGAGACACTGGAGTCGGTGGCGTCAAAGTTATTAAAAAATAGATTCAACAAAAAATCTGAAATACGGGCGGTGCGGTGGCAGAGTGGCTATAGAGCGCTCGTTCGGGTCACGTGTGGTCCGCGGTCCACACGTGTACCGCAAACCACAATAATAATAAAAAAAATAAAAAGGCACGTGCAGTAGCGCTTTTTGTCCGCCAGATGGAGCCATAGCGACAGAGATGGTGTTCTCCATAGGACATTTACACATAGAGATGTGCAATGAAAATGGGCCTTATTGCACTTCTCCATGTTGTTTAGGAAGATGAGGATATGCATTATTGCACTTTATGTCTTTATGTCATTTTTATGTTGAAATGTATTTCATATATTTTATTTTAATAACCAAAACAGAAACTTATGTTTATTTTTGTCTTTTTTTGCGATAATCCGAAAAATCCGTGATCCGTGAGCTCTGATCCGAGGATCGGTCCGATTTGTGAGTCTCTTGATCCGTTGCACCCCTAGTCTTCATGTCAGTAGGGATGGGCACAATTAAAATCGATTAACCAGTAGTCGCTCGTTAAGGATGTGGTCGACCAAAATCCTTTTTGATCGACCAACCGAATGGTAAATAAGGACCTGCATTTCCATTTTACCTGCAATGCTGGAGGATTTTCACGTTTGGCCACTGGAGGGCAGTGGCGCCATTCTGAACTAGGTTGCTACCACTATTCGTGTAGAGGTAGTGATCTCTGTAAAGATCCGTTTAGCTTGTGTGCCAACGTCTCTACGTTCCCTTGTGTTACGGCTCATTCATGAAGAAAGACTCCTTGATCTTCATGTAGACATAATTCAAGCGACACTGACTCCTTACAGATTACTGTGTCTCCCTCACAGGGATGAAGCGAGCATAAACTCATCCACACACACCAGTGGCGTAGCCACATTAGCGCCGCGGTGGGCAGGTGCCACTATGATTGACAGCTGGCCCACCCTAGTATCAACTGTCAAAATGATTGACAGGTGAGCTAACGGAGTTTCCCCGTTGACTTACAGGCTACGAATGAACAAATAACCATAATATCGCAGTCAATGTCACACAACATATCCAACACTTTCAATTCAGTATTGCATATTACAACGGTAGGATCGCGATACACACTGAAACTTAGTCTATCTATGTATTTCCATGCTTTAATACCACGCTCACTCGTGACACATCACGCTTCTTCATCCGCTTGACCAAAACAACAACACATGTGGTGTTTGCCGTGTCGGAGGCAAAACTCAACATCCATTGTATGGATGGTTTGGTTTCCGTCAAAGTGAAACGGCGCAAATTCTGCAAAACAGGCAGAGAGAAAGTCACGCTAAAGTCACGCTAAAGTCATGCTAAAGTCACGCTAAAGTCACGCTGCGATTCCTCGGCTGTGCGGTGCTGCGGGTCTCTACAGCGTGTTGAATGTCTGTGTTCACCTCTCAGCACCCGCTCCGCCGAACGGAGGAAGCTGAAGCTGACATTCGCCCAACTCCACAACTTCAGCTTCCACCGCTTCGGAGCGAACACAGACGCACAACACACTGCAGAGACTACAGCCCCCGGGTGTTAAAACGTTACCACCAGCGGGTCTACAGAGACACACGCAACGAGTCCTCGGGGGTTAGAACGCTACCAGCAGCGGGTCTACAGAGACACACGCAACGAGTCCTCGGGGGTTAGAACGCTACCAGCAGCGGGTCTACAGAGACACACGCAACGAGTCCTCGGGGGTTAGAACGCTACCAGCAGCGGGTCTACAGAGACACACACGAGTCCTCGGGGGTTAGAACGCTACCAGCAGCGGGTCTACAGAGACACACGCAACGAGTCCTCGGGGGTTAGAACGCTACCAGCAGCGGGTCTACAGAGACACACACGAGTCCTCGGGTGTTAAAACGT
>OMKY01170989.1:0-10497 GCA_900302395.1 Bregmaceros cantori
CATGGATGTCGTGAATAAAGTGTTGTATATTTAACAGATTTCAAAGACTTAAAGTTTTAAAGTAGTAGTTTTCTATGCGATGAGTAAGTAAGTCTTCAATATGTATTTTATTTGTGTGGTTCTGTTCTCAGTGCTTCTCATGCATGTGTGGCAAAAAAAAGCAATAACAGTATAATGCAGAAGCAATTATGTTGCGATGTGCTGTCTCTTCTTTTCTTTATTATCATGTACTGTGAGCTGACCCTCTGAAGTCAACCATTCTACTGACTGAAAATTAGTTTGACTCCGCTGATATGAAAGGTGACATCGTAAAAGGCATATGAAGACCGCACCTGATATTTATATTACCTCATCGAAATGGAGAGATGGGTGAAAATAGTAGGGTTGTCAGTGTGATGGAATCTTTTCATATTTTCTTCACCAAAAAGCATTTTCTATGCGAGAAACTTGTTTATGACTTGAATGGTAATATTTACTGTGTGTGTATGTAAATGGCTGAAACAATGTGAGGACATAAAAATTATTTTTCTCTTTATTCTCTTCTTCTCTTTTTTTTACTGAATTGTGGGTTGGGGGCTGTATATACTGCTATGTGCGCTTGTGTTTCCATGTTGATACTGCCACACAGCCTGATGAGTGTTACTTTTATGAGGGTAAATATTATCATAACTGATTACTTCTTCCAATAAAACGAGAACAATTGTGCTAGTAATTAGCAATTAATCAGCCTAAAGTGTGCACTCTCATTGGTTGTGCTCCAAATCATGCTCTCATTGACAATGAATGAGAGGCACTGTAGAATTCAACAATGGCGCGTGAGCAGCAAGCTAGCATATTGCTGCCTACTAAATGGCATCCAATGCACATTTACTTGTGCATTGCAATATGTGGCGCCTCGTCGGGGGTCGTGCTTGTCCAGTGCGATCTCCCGTGTGTGTGTGAACAGTCGCTTTTGTCGCACGTCTTTGTGCCCGACTGCCGTAGAGAGGGTATTTTAGTCCGCTTCAAAATGTATTTCAATCCCCTTGAGTTTGATGAGGCGGTGTATATATAAGCAATTTTTTATTTTATTGTAGAACAGGTATGAATCTTATTCTTAATTGGATTTTATTTTATCGGTAACGGAAAGTAATCTAACTTGTTACGTGCTTCAATCAGTAATACAGTAACGTAACAGATTACTTTAATGTCAATAACAAGTAACAGGATTACAGTCAAAAGTAACAATACCCAACTGTGGTTGAAAGTGCTAGGCACACCAAGGCTGGAGTCTGGACACTGACTGTACAAGAAGGTGCGCCAGTCAAAACAACAACAGACAAAACGTGTCGCTGCTGCTTGCAAGATCTGCTCGGGTCCATTTTACCCCCAACTTGCTGGACTTTCCTCCCACCTTCCCCCAGTCTACACCACACGTCTTTGTTTACACCTTCCATCCCCGACAGTTGATAAGGAGTTCACCGCTATTCTTCTTGCTACATAGTTGAACCGGCCGAGCATGATATTGTTTGAAATAAAAAATGAATGTATGCGTGCACAACATTATCAGGGCCATGATATTATTGGTTTGTTATAGCTTTATTGGTCAGTTTTTAATATTGGTAACCCAACAAAATGTAGTGGACAAACAAAAGTATGGCATGTTGTACCTTGTTGTAAAGCCCTTATCATCCCGAGTATGGATTTCAAATGGCCATCATGGTTTGATGAATGGTGGAGTAATTGTTAGCTCCATCATTAGTTTAGTAATAATGATGTCAGTTTAGTTTTGTTGCAGCAATACACTTAATGTCCATAAAGGGGATGGACATGTTCATTACACTCATTGGATGTTTTTTTATTTTTATTTGCATGCTTGCAGAGATGGCAAGTAATGAAGTACAAATACTTAAGTACTGTACTTAAGTAAATTTGTAAAGTATCTGTACTTTTAAAGAATTTTTTTCTGTTACTTTTTCTCTCTTTTTTGTGCATTGACTGGGTAGGATAAGATGTATAATATGAGTCAGCAGGGGGCGCTGATGCCCCAACTACAGTCCCAGTTATTAAGTTAATAAGTGGTTTTCATTTAGTCCCTAAATATACGCTAAATTAGTCTAGGTTGTTAGTAATTTATTCAAACAATAATATGAAAAAAATGCATTTTACATACACTTTTATTACTTTATACTTTCAAAAATACTTTTTGAGTAAATTTCTCAGCCTATACGTTTTGCTCTACTCAATTACATTTTTGGATCAGTACTTTGTAGTCTTGTTTTGCCATCTCCCCATGCTTGTATGTATAAAAGTAACACTAGAATAACTGTATATCAGCTTATTACATATCAGTATACTTATCCTTCTCTATCTTCTTTAACTTCTTTATCTGCAACTAATAGTTGTCAATATTGTCTTCATCAGAGTAAAGCAATATTTGTTTATAATATTATTGTTTGCTGAGCTAAATAAAGGGTTATTAAACCCACCCTTGTTTGTCCTCTCTGGGAAATTCCAATTAGATGTCCATAACCCATGACACTTGACTTTGGTAATGCCATTACTTGCAATGTCATTATTTTCAAAACTGCGTTACGATATCATCTTGAAGCTGATGTCATGGTATGGTTGCCTCCATTTAGGTGTACTTCAAGCGTGATGGAGAGCTAATCAAGGTAATTCCGTACATCCACCCATCTGTGGCGGCTGAAGAAGCAGTTGCTGGTCCGGCTACGGGTGCTGTTGGAGTCCGCGGTGCAGCACGACCATTAACAAGCCGTGACATGGATGAGACCAAGGTGGGGAGGTCCGGATCACTGCGGGACTCAGAAGGAGGCTACGGAAGACTTAGGGGCCCGAGTGAAAGTGTTGGACAGGCTCGGAGTCGTGGACAGCGCCGTTGGCCTCAGAGCAGAGGCCAGCTGCAGCCACCACCACTGCCTCATGGACCCAGTCCAGCTACGGAGGTGGGTGGAGACTTTTTAATGAAATATGTTCCTCCCCAATCTTAGCCGAAATGATACATAGCTATCTCGACTCCGTGTATGCACTCACTTTAAATCAGGTATGTGAGTTGTTACACGACCGAGGTTTGGTTACACAAAATCAAATGCAGTGATTTTTAGTTGCTTGTATCTTCACCCTGTGGTGAAGTCATGGTCCATGAAGTTGTTTTTTTTTTGGTTTATATTTTCTGCTGAAGTTCTCCCACCATTCAGGAGAGGTCACTGAAGTATTGTATTCTGCTCACTCAGTCATCCTATCGAAATGTGAGCGAACCTATCATCAGGGCTCGACAATCAACTGACGCTACCCCTGATAATTATGGTTAAACTCAAAATCCTTTGTGTTACCCATAGATACTTGCACCAGGAAGGGGTGTGCACAATCGCCATTTTCTAATTTTATTCATAGCGTTAATGTGAAAGGAGGATGAGGCAGCACCGACGAGTTGACGTGCACCATATGACCGCCAGGGGAAGCGATCTCACGGCGCTGCGTGTGCTGTCACAGCCTCAGCAACAAGACTGTTATGGGGCTGGCTTGGAGCAGTAGTCTTACATGCTGTGCCACGGGGCCAGCCTCCGGGCCCATGGGGGTAAGTTAGACTAGCAATGTACGTCTGAGCTAACTTGACTGAGTTAACCTGACAGAGCTAACCTGTCTCCCCAAGTCGTCAAGTTATTTTAATTTTTTTAATTATTATATTATTAGAAGAGGGAAAGCAGACAGAGCAATCAGCGGGTGAACACAAAGGCTACAACAGCATTGAGCCGACAGAAGAAGTAGGTGCAGCAGGGCGTCCCACTTACCTGACTGAGCTAATCTGACTGAGCTAACCTGACTGAGCAAACCTGACTTAGCTAACCTGACTGAGCTAGCCTGACGGATCTAACCTGAATGACCTAACCTGACTGAGCTAACCTGAATGAGCTAACCTGACTGAATTAACCTGACTGAGCAAACCTGACTTACCTTATCAGACTGAAGTAACCTGACTGAGCTAACCTGACTTAGCTAACCTGGCTGAGCTAACCTGGCGGATCTAACCTGAATGACCTAACCTAACTAAGCTCAACTGAATGCGCTAACCTGACTGAGATAACTTGACTGAGCAAATCTGACTGAACTAACCTGACTGAGCAAATCTGACTTAGCTAACCTGACTGAGCTAACCTGCCGGATCTAACCTGAATGACCTAAGCTGACTTAGCTAACCTGAATGAGCTAACCTGACTGAGCAAACCTGACTGAGCTAACCTGACTGAGCTATGATGCTGTCAGCCGAGAAAAGCAGAGTGCCTAAATCAGTTCTCATTACAAGTTGGGTCAATGTGTGTGTCAATGACCTTGTTTGCAGAATGCTTACATGGCATTATCAGCCCGGAACATACAGCAGGAGATTTCCACTATCCAATATTTTCTGCTGCCTTGAAAACGTCCATCTTCCCAACTCACGGTGTGGATGGATAACCCCATGAAAGGTGGTCTTGAACCATGATTCACAATGAGTCCAACTGTGTCAATGTGTCATGGATAGTGGAGTAATATGTTCCGGATGGAGCCGCGAGGAATTGATTCTGCCTCATGCCTGTGAAGTCAGCCAGCGCTGTCTTACAGCCGTCCAAAGAGTAAGAGAGATGTGCAGTACCCCAGTCCTCTTGCATCAACTTGTGGAGCTTGTATATGGGGTCTCTAACATGCACCATGCGGCCAATTGCATCCCGCAGGATGATATTTTGCAGCCCCTACCTTAATATAATGTTAGTTCGGCCCACGTGTTTGGCCCGCAAGTATGTTTCTTTCCTTTTCTGTATTTCAAAGCCTATAATGTAAAGAAAGGTGGGTGACAAGCACAGACAATTTCAGTGTAAGAGTAAGATTCAATGAGCACCCTGACATTCTTATTTTAACAGAAACATTGCATTTTTTTAGCAATATTTTTGTGGCTGTCTCAACATCAGCCTCACCCAGTCTGCAGCAACAAGTAAGCAAGAAAAGCCATGTTTAGAATATTATATTATTAGGATATTGCTCAAATTTCAGATGTTTCGTGCTGCCCAGTAGCTCAGTTGGTTAGACAGAGCGCTGGAAAGCACGCATATGCCTTAATGGCGCGGTGAGTCGGTGGTTCGAATCTCACCACTGACGTATTTCCCGCATGTCTGCCCCCCCATCTTCACCTGTTTCCGCTAACCCTAATAAATAAAGCTTGGAAAAAACAGCCTGATTGGGCTGGAAAAAACATTTTAAAAAAATTCAGACGTTTCACAGTGTTGCCACATTTACTTTAATAAAGTAATCCAACTGCTGATTACTGACTACTACTCTTAAAAGTAACTAAGTTTGGATTCGTCCCAGATTCAGTGTGTTGTTCTAGTGTAGATTTTGGGGGCCATTTTGAAGAAGGCTGAATTCAAGATGGTTACATTTTTGTTTGGTCCATAAATTCTGCTGGTTGGCTAGATTTTCCCCAACATAATAGATAATACCAACATACTATTTCTAAAGTCAAATCTCCTAAAGTTTATAGATATTGTAGAGTATAAAACTGCAATTTTGATGCATAGAGCCAGGTACAATAATCTACCGGGAAACATCCAGAAGATATTCAAGGATAGGGAGGGTGAATACGGCCTGAGGAGAGAGTTCAATTTTAAAACCCAATGTGCAAGATCAACGTTAAAATAATTTTGTCTTTCGGTACGTGGTGTAAGGACCTGGAACGGCATTGATGAGGAGAGTAAGCAATGCTCAAACGTGTACATGTTCAAAAAAAGGTTAAAAAAGAAAATCATAGGGAAATATATGGAGGTTGAACTACAGTAATTTCTAATAGTGTTTAATAGTGTGTGAAATTGAAAGAGTGGATCGTAAGAGGACATATCAAGATCTAATGATCTTGAAAAAAAAAATAATTTATAATGTTATACAGTAGTTAACTACAGCTAAGCATATATTATAGAAATATATGTTGAGTGGTACATAACATTTGCCAAATATGGATAAAGAATTTGTATAAATTTGTATTAATATAGAATACAGTTATAGACGTGTATAAATATATGTGTATGGGAGTATAATTATATATATATATATTATAAATTAATGAAAGTGTATGCAGCATAGCATATATGTGTATGTAGTTACATTCAAATGCTGCTTATGCTAGACAAGGGGTGGGAGTAATAAGTTTTACTTCTTCGCACTCCTTTTAGAATATTTAGTTCATCATCATTTTTATTTTCATTTTTATTTTCAGATTGTATTATTGTGTTTCCTTATTTGTAATTAATTTCATTTATTTTTGTATTTTGTGTGTGAGTGCTAATAATATTCTAAATAAACTTGACTGACGGAGCTTGTGACACGCGGGGAAGTTTACATTCGCCGCATGTGAGCGTGTGCGCGCGCGTTTACACCACGATCCACTGGATGTCTATGCGTGCATGTACGTGTGCACAGCCGTCTCAGCGTGTGTGCTTATCAACGCGGGCTGCTTCACTGTGTGTGTGTGTGCAGTGGGATTTGCAAGGTCTCTGTAACAAGGGTGAACTTGAACGGACCATTTCTACCACTTTTTGTTCGTTCATGTTTAAATTGAGGTGTGTATTTGTGTAGTGCACATTTGATGCCACATTTCAAGTGTCAACCTTCGCTCGTGTCCACGAATGCTCAGATGCGTGTGCGTGATTGCGAGCATACTTGTGCAGGTGCACGCAGCTGCGACAGTGGTACCAGAGGCCGCTCCTACTACGTATAATGAGCTCCTCCCAAGGACGCAATGCGTTTTGGAAGCGGACTCGAACTTGATCGCTCGTCCCTCATTAATTGCCAGTAGATGGCAGCATAACTATGCTGTGGTATTTGCTCCTATATAATAAACGTGAAATAGAAATAATGGCACTTAATCGTACTCCCAAAATGGCTGCCACCGCCAAGGCGTGACGTCACGGGCAACAGCCCTAATCAGGAAAAATAAGGCCGTGTTCAAACCGCAATTTGAATTTAGACACAGGCTGCGTCCCGTGTTTACCTACGGGTTACTTCCAGGGCTAACCCAGGGCTGATTTGTCCCAGTTGTGTTCAGACCGCCTTCTAAATTATACTGACTGGCATTCATTTAAACCATACCAATGTCCACTAATCCAAACTCACCGTTTGAACAGCTAGCTCACAATTTTGGAATGATTACTATAAATATAGCTGTTAGGAAGGTTCTACAACAGCTGTTGATAAACTGTATAGTTGACACTATCTCTTTAACACAGTGTAAAATGACATATAACGCCATAATAACAAATTCTTGATTGTAATTGGCAGTTGGAAGCTGGCTTTAGTTATACAAAAAGTCAATAGCTTTCCATGCACAAATGTGTCCAAAATTCTGAGCTTTGTCTTTACAATGTTTGCAAGACATGGGATGGTGTGCAGCAGCAGCAGGCGTTGGAAGCAGGGAAGGGGAGGGGAAGGGGGCCATGCTTTTGGTAAGGGAGTGGGTTGGGTATTGTCGAGCATTTTACATCAGAACAATAGACCTAATACCTCGAATCTCTGGTTGCTGACTTTCTTCCCCTTCTTGTTCCACACTATCTTGGGCCGCGGGTCGCCTGTGGCCTGGCATACAAAGGAGGCTACGCCCCCTTGCACGCCTGTCTGGTCGTTGGGGGTGACAAGGAACTTTGGTGGTGCTGTAGGTGGATCACAAGAAGAACATAGAGGTTAATTAGGGATGAGATTGTGACATCAAGCTTCCAAAAATGTTTCCGCCTGTCGGGCAGAGTTGCATGGATACACGCACCATTGTTTACAGTGCAGCATGCGCACGGCGTGCGAGCGCTGCCGCCAATATGCCTATCCGAGTTACATTTCTTTCGTTTCCCCAAATGGAACCCTAAGTTACCGCAATCCTACGAGACGAAAAGACGCCGTCTTGCTTGGCTGTTTTGCTGTTGGAAGAGAAGACCTGACCATTGACTGGATTCCGGACGGGACAAGGGTTTGTTCGCTACATTTCCATTCAGGTTCCATTCAAGTTACCTAAAATATTTGTCAAATCTGACAAAGTATCTGGTAATAGTAATATTTCAATGTTGTGTTTCCTTCGTACTGAGTTAGTGTGTCCGAGATGCCTACAATGCTGCCTGTAGAACCACGTGAGCACGTATGGCACCAACTTGAAGATTAATGAAACATGTAGGTGCGTGCATCAACACCCGGTCGAGTAGCGGATGTTTTCACTAGAGGACACCCAAAAGACACAGCGCAACCAATGGTCGATGTTTTCAATAGCGGACTCGAACACAAGTGACGTAATCGCTGGTAGAAGATGCATCTAAATTTGCAAGTGCTAGCTCTCTGTGGCATAGTCGGAAATACACCACATCTATAGTGCCTGTAACAAGTTCTCCTCCTGTCGCCGTCCTCCCCTGCTCTCTCATCACACTTTCACACTAAGCCTGTCAATAAAATTGGAAAATGGAGGTTATGGAAAAAAATTACTTGAAATGTGAGCATCAGATCGACGGGTTTTGTCCTCTATTTCAAGTTTCGTTGCAGGACATAATGGGAACTAAATCAACACTCTCCAAATTCCGTTCCAGAATGTAAGACAAGATAGTCATGTGATCCTTATTGGATGTGTACAGTATATTAGGCAGGTCACGATATAGACATATACACTTATTGAAGTGCAAATTTGATCCAAGTAGTGGTAGCCGTAAATCATTACACTCACTCGTTTTTTTCTCTCTCCAGCCATCATTCTACCTTTATTTTACTCTCTCTCTCTCTCTTTCTATCTATCCCTCTATCTCTACCTCTCTCTACCTCTCACACAGCACACACACACACCATTTATATCATTATGTTCCACACCCAGTCATATGGCTGCAAGGCTGCTAATACTGTAGGGCTCTAATACAGTATAATGCCAATCAATTAACTATGAATTTATTACTGAGGCTTTTGGTACATTTTCTTTCTGAAATCATAAAAATGTTATGTCTAAGCCTACCACACATACAAAGGTGGTTTGCACATGACATGGCGGAGGTCTGCCTTCTCTGAGTGCTTACTCCCTTAGTGTTTAATGGAATGCGACAGCCCAGAGTAAATATAATACAGATGTAATAATCAAAAGTATAATGGTATCTCTTATAATAATGTGATGGAATCATTATGTAATGATTAAATCTATGTATCACAATGAAGTCAGAGCTAGAAATGGGATACACAGCCCTCTCCATCCCCCCTGCTTATGCCACCTGCCTCACAATGAAATTGGATTCAAAGGAATGAGCACTATTGGAAATGACTCCTGCATAATGAAACGTAATGGATTTCGAACTGGAACTGACTTTTGCATAATGAAACATAATGAAATTCAAACTTGAAAAATCTGAACTGAATTCTCATTATTTCATAATGGATACCACTGATGAATCACTGTGTGAGAAGGCTATGGGATTTTACTGTATGTATGCCTATTCAACAAGTCAATACATTGTGCAATAACGTTTACAAGCATGATCACTTTTCTGGCCATAATACGTATTTTTTTACATACTATTTCCTTTTCCTCATCACTCATGCCCTGTCTCGAACTAACTGAATGATAGGCTCTTTCATTCAGTGCAATGATGCTTAATCATTGGTGCACTTTCAAAGTTCAGTGCAGTCCTTACTGAAAAAAAGAGGTTTATTGTTGCCCCGATAACATATATGCTGCGAAAAAACAAAAACAAAAAGTTGAACCCACACCTCCCAGCAGTCCACGGCCACTTCACCCATCCTCCTCCTTATTTCAATTCATAGTAAGCTTTGGCAATATCCATCGTTTCAGATCATGACATTGTCAACAAAATGAAATTCACCAAACCTTTTTTTTTCTTATAATATAAATAGGATCCTGTTGAAAATTAAGTCTACAACTTTTTTCTATAATAAAATATATCTAAATATGTATTTTAACTCGCTGACTGTCACAACAATTTTGAGACTGATATTTGGAATGTAGACATCCTGCTGATAATATTTAGTGATGCACGATATTAAAAATTTCAACCGATACCGATAACCGATAATTTCCTGCTTCTCAGGGCCGATACCGATACCGATATGTTAAAATTTAATTTAATTTTCTTATTAACACAATATTAACATAATATATTGATATAATCTACTTTGTGCAGGATAGACAACCGATGAGTTAGCTGATTTGACCTATCTATAACAAAAAACAACAACTTTGTGACACTGCAAATGTTTATTTCTTTTCATTTCACCAAAAAAATAAGGTAATCTGCTATAAAACGTTGCCGATTAATTCAATTAATCGGCAACGAATGTAATGATCGATAATTGGTCCAGGCAAGTTTGATATTAATACATTTTTTATTTGAAATATTAAATGGTCATAACTGATGAAAAAAAGGTGAAAAACAAGAAAAACATCAAATGTAATAAAGACAATCTGAATACAGTGGAATCCGCTTATAGCGCCCGTAGGGTTATGTT
>OMKY01171026.1:0-14192 GCA_900302395.1 Bregmaceros cantori
CTGTATAGTACATATAGTACACAAAATTTCTGTCAAGAAAGTAGCTGTTTTGTCAATAGGGCTCGAGCATGGTGACGTCACATCTTGGGGTGGCAGACATTTTGGGAGCTGCAGGTACGGTGAAGTATACGTACGGTGAAGTGGCATATGTTACCACTTCACGTCCATTGTATTGGGGTAAATGGAAAGCAAATGATCCGTAGTTATGCTATTAATCAGACAAGACAGCCACAGACAGGGTGATTTTCTTAGACGGTTCACCTCACGTTTCACGGTTTGTATAATGTTCTGTGCGTTTATGTGTGTGTCTGCATGTGTGTGTGTTAGTGGCAGTTGCGTTTTTTTATTTCACATGTTAATGGACACACACACACACACAGGGAGAGCGAGTTGGCGTTTATGTGCGAGTGTGTGTTTGGGTGCATCTGCGTATCAGTCCGTGATTCCCTGGCTCTGTTTCGGTGGCGCATTGAAAATAAAGTGTTGTATGGGAAACTTTCCCTTTCACAGGCATGCGTGGTTAGCGGGTATAATGTGGGTGGGTATGGGCTTGCATTTGAAATGACCACGGGTCAAGGGCGAGTACGGTGCTGTGCTTTGCGGGCATGGATGGGCAGGGGTCTCAAAAAACGGACCCGTGCAGGACTCGTTGGGTCGTTTTTCACTTGTTTTTCTGTGCGTTCCGGCACCTGAGTCCATGTCGTCATCGACTTGCTACTGTATGTATTTTTGTTCCGGCAGCTAATGATTTACTAATTAAGCACTGCTCCAATGCAAGCGAGTAGTCACATACAGGACATCATACAAGGGAAGATAAAAACACGCACTTCTTAAAACCGTGAAATTGAGAGATTGTGAGACTGCGGATGCTTTTAGGAAGAAGCTCAAGACACATCTCTTTGATCTAGCTTATAACTAGGATGTTACTGTCATCGGTACATCAGCCCAGTATTTGCTTGTGTGTGTGTGTGCGTGTGTGTGTCCATGGTTGAGTGTGTGCCAGTTTGTTTGGGTTGGGAGGCTGTGGGTAATGTTGTTCTGTTCGATGTTCTGTTTCTATAAAGCACTTTGTGTTGCTCTGCATGAAAAGTGCTATACAAATGAATAAAGTTTGGGTTTGAGTTTAAATAAAATGCACCAACACAGCTTTGTTCTTTTGGCTGTACCTAAATCATCTGCATAGTCTTTGTTGAGGTTTGTGCTTTGAAACAAATGTAACACTTATTTCTTGTTTTTCTCGGCAAGGCAATGAAAATCATAAAAGTGGGCACGCTGTGTACTTAGCATTTTCTGTCAACTAGTAATCCATCTTAATGGCCTTTGTTTTTGAAACACGGAACATGTGTGCAGGTCTTATGAAGGCTTCAAATACACTCACTTGTATGAATTACAAGTAAAAGTAGCCAGGAGTAAAAGTCCGGCCAGGTTTTGTTTCCAGCTCTGAAAATAGCTGTCACTCATCAGATGATTGAATGCATGTAGCGGAATCTCATTCACAGGCGACCACAGACACTTTCATATGACATCTATAGACGAGTTCCATTTAATCTCGTCGTATTGGACCGCGGTGGCTCACAAAAAACACACAAAACGCTCACCAATTCAAAATCCGACCACTAGATGTCGGTCTGTGACCAGTTCGTGCACCGTTTTACATAAATATTGATGAAATACAGTCAAAATCCAACTTGAAGTTACTCACCAAGTGGTCAAATGTTGTTCTGGAACTATAGTCTGGCTGCTTCTATTAGTAATTCCAAAAAGAATGAGAAAATGGAATGGGTTGCACTGATTATTAAATCATGCATTTGTGGGTCACTGATCCTCACGAGAGCATTTGGGTGTGGAATAGCACACCGCAAGTTACCCCCATCCTTTTTAAATAACACGGTAGGTGTGTGCTCCCACCGAATAGACCAGAAATACCTGCCGAACTCATCTATTGAGCAGCATTTTGCACCAAAACACAGAGTTGAAGACGTTCAACATCATGGGGAGGCATGAAATGTATTTAAAAGCAGAGATGGCAAGTAATGAAGTACAAATACCTAAGTACTGTACTTAAGTAGTTTTTTCATGTATCTGTGCTTTTAGAAGTCTTTTTTTCTCTTATGGCTTTTAGTTTGTACTGAGTAGATTTTCAACAGAAATATCGAACAGAACAGAATATAACTTCTACTCCTTACTTTTCTCAAAACAGGCTCATTACTTTTTTGTGTGCATCGATGGTAGGTGGTGGCGATATGTATAATAAGAGTATAGAATGACAAGAGTGCACATGGGCCTTTATTATGGGAGACAGCTATTAGGTATCGCCGATGAGCAACTGGAGTGAACAAGGTGCCATATCTCCTGTCACCCCATTCAATTAAGACGAGTGGCGTGATGCGGTGTAATTGTGTAAACCAGTGGTTCTCAAACTTTCCATCCCAAGTACCATCTGAGGAACTATTCAGCGGCCATGTCGACCGAGAGAAAAAAATAAATTAAAAATATATATATGTTATTATTATTTTTTTACTTTCACTTTTTTTAAATAAAAAAAATACATTTATTTTTATGATGTAATCCAATGTACCACCAATGTGTGCTCGGCGTACCACTTGCTGGTATGCGTACCACAGTTTGTGAACCACTGGTGTAAACCCTCTGTTCTTTCTGTTATTAAGAGTTGGACCTATGAGCATGATTTGAGAATGTTTCAGATGTTAATTTCAATGTTCAGCAGTGGGATTTATGAACCTTAAGTGAAGTAAGTTAGGCTAGGTTTTTAGCTATTTAATCAAACAATAACATTGTAAACCTAACATAGAAAAATTGCATTTTATACAAATTTCTTTTTTTTTTTTACTTTGTACTTTATACTTTCAAAACTACCCTTGAGTACATTTTAGAGCCTGTACTTTTAACTTTCAAAAATAATTTTTGAGTATGTTTCTGAGACTGTACTTTTTACTTTACTCAAGTAGACATTTGGGTCAGTACTTGTAGAGTTGTTTTTTTTCACAAATGTATTTTACTTTTACTCAAGTAAGAAATGTGGGTACTTTTGCCATCTCTGTTTAAAAGTGATGGCATGTAATCGGTCACATTACTTTTTCAACGCAGTAATATGGGGACTGGCTCTGTGACGAAGTCTGTTAGACCGCTGCATGCAGCCCCATACATACTCTTGTGTCTGTGACTCGTGAGATCAATATACTGCAGATCCGCTCGTCTCTGTTCTCTCATCCCCCTTTCATACTGACGCTGTCAATAAAATGAGCAAATGGCGCCTGAGCCAAGACCAAAAAAAGTGCTAATGTGATTATGCTACTGATTATTTGTAACTGTACATTTTAAAAGCAATCTCCAATCCCTTCTGATTTGTATAAAACCAGTGTATCTGTCCTGGTTGTGTGCTGGATCGGTTGGTGTTGAATGGATACCTCTGACGTGTGATGTAGTGGGCAACTCCCAAACCCTAGCCTCTAACCCTAACCTAATCGTAAGCTTTAACCTTAAACCTAGCCTTACACCACATTTCCACTAACCTAACTATACCTCCTAACGTTAACCCTAACCTCCTTCCCCTGAATCTAACTTAATCCTAAGGAATGAGCAGACCATTTTTGGACTATACCCAGAGATAGCAAAAGTACCGGTATTTCTTACTTGAGTAAGAGTAAAGTAAAGTAACAAGTACATGCTCTAAAATGTACTCAAAATATTTCTGAAAGTATAAAGTACAAAAAACAAAACCTAAATTTGCCTTACACTTTACGGGGCATTTATTTTTTTGAGGGGCACGCCCATAGACTGAATGAAAAAAACGTATTAACTGCTACTATACTCAGTGCATTACCAAGTACCGGCCCCTACTGAATCATTCATGGTATACATGTAGTCCTATTGTGTCGCTGAAGAAAAAAAAAGAAATCTCTGTTTTAGGAAAAGTAAGGAGAAGAAGTACTGATATTTTTGTTAAAAATCTACTGAGTAGAAGTAAAAAGTACTCACAAAAAAAGTACTTCTAAAAGAACAGATACTTGAAAATTCTACTTAAGTACAGTAATTAAGTATTTGCGCTTCGTTACTTGCCATCTCTGATATACCACAGAATCAGAGGTATCCATTTTAACTTTTACCATGCTGGGTCACGCAGGCTGCCTGCCCCGCCTAGAAAGGGATGTGCGCTGTCTGTGTCTGTGTGTGTTGTCTTTGGGTACATCCATACGTGTTCTCAGTTCTGACACAGTGTGTAACGCTTACCTCATTAACACATGCTGTGTTGTGTTAATATCAACCACACATCCGCGGACTGCTTGCTGTGGAACGTGATGGCGACACGAGCAAACGTGCGCGCGCACAGTCACACACACGCATCCATGCATGCACAGAATAGCAACAAACCTACTCTGCTCTGCGTCGTTTGTTCCCCTCTCATTGTGTCATCACCCTACGCTAACATAAACAACTTTCACATTCAGCTGATGCTCACATCTGTGTGGCAGTGATGGTGTGTCTATGTGAGATTATGGCTTTGTGCATATCCATTCATATATCTGCTACGCAGTTTTGCCACGGAACGGAAGACTTAAAAGGCATGACATTCATAATTCTAAAAGGCCGTAAAAAATAATTGCAAAGCCTTAAATATAATTTTCAAAAATGTTAAAACAGAAGTCAAAATGAAAGTTTTACACTGGGCCAAAGAGCCATGTTTTATGCTTCACGAACGATAGAGATGTAACCAATGAATCAAAATTATTGCCAGCTAATTTGATAATCGATTAATCATTTGCTTGTTTGGCCCATCTTCCACTCAAACGTGTTTAATATATGTTGTTCCCAATGCCAGTCCCCATTCCCAGCGTCATGCCCGAATACAAGACTTGCTTGGGTGAAAACCCAATATGTTAGAATTTAGCCTAGATGACTAAGTTCTTCCAAGCTAAAACAAGAAAATGGAAACGTTAGCAAGTGGAGAAAGCGAAACAGAAACAAAGTTTGCAATATCAATATTGGACAATTTGAATAACGATTCAGGCTAATAATTGGTCCAATTTTAACTGAAAAATGAACCGTTTAATTGATTAATTGTCAAAAAATGGGCGATTAATTGATTATAATTAATATAAGTGGGTGATTAATTGCTGATCATAATAATCGTTAGTAACAGCCTTAATGGTCAATGATAGTGATCCTCGATGTACTCTATATATGCAGTTTTCTGGAGTCTTGAGGAACTTTGGAACATGCTGTTTTGCAAAATGCAAGTTTTACACTGGAACTGGAAAAAGGGATGAACCTAAGGACATAAAAACACAACGTAAGGGAACAGATCATGAAACAAGACACATTTCAAGGTACATCAGCTGACCAGTATAAATAAAGATGTGTCAAGACAAAACATGACACACTTCCAAAGGCCAGAGAGGAACTATGTGTGCCAATGTAAAGAGACAAGGAGGGATGGGGCCTCTCTTATGCACAGGAAATAATACATGTGTTACAATGGTGAAATGCGTTTTTCATTTAAAAAGAAAAAAGTCGAACTGCTGTTTAGTCAGTTGGGCAGACTGCTGGAAAGCATGCATGTGCCTCAATGGCGCGGCGAGTCGGGGATTTGAGTCGTGTGCCCTCACTGACGTATTTTCCCGCATGTCTGTTCCCCATCTTAACCTGTTTATGCTAACCCTAATAACACTGAGACAATGGCTTAAATGAATGAAAAAGTTCAAATTGTAAACTTCACTTCATATAACACATGGTAAAAATGTATACAATAGTTAAGGTAACTAAAGTGATTTGGGTAAGTAACTTTAATCTGATTATTGCTTTGGAAAAAGTAATGCAGTTAGATTTACCAGTCACTTGGCTAAAATCAATGTAGACTTCTGGTCAAGACTGGTAATTTCCTCTACTTGGACACCTACTCTGAACTGCCAGAAGGTTAGGGTTCTGTATGTGTGTATGTGTGCATTCAGTATTTGTGTGTGTGTGTGGGTGTCTGTGCAGGGGGCGGGAGAAGGGGGTGGGAGAAAGAGAGAGTGTTTTGGGCAGGGAAGAAGGCTTGGTGGTGGTGGAGAGGAGGGAGAGGAGAGACATCCGCTCCAGCTGTGTTTAGGAATCTGACAGATAGTGCACTCCATTAATTCCCTATATTAACCCTCTGGGTACAAGCCAGCCAAACGATCCCAGCTGTAACCCTTTGCTTGCTGCTGCTGCTTCTGCTGCTGCACCCCCGCAGCCAACCAGATGTCCCCCGCAGCGGCGGAGGGCGGGGATGTTACGCACGTGCCTATGTGTGCAGTGTTGGGTAGAGTACTTTTTAAAAATGTAATCCCTGACACTTATGAATTACTCATTAAACATTGTAATCACAGGGGCATGCGGTGGCAGAGTCAGTTAGAGAGCGCGTCCCCCAGGCCCCAGGCCGAGCAGTGCTGCGGGTTTGCATACCCTCTTCGGGTTTTCTGCAATGCCTCCCCCCGCCCCCCCGCCTCTTCATCCCAGTTTCCGATTTCATCCTGTTACTATCTCTCAATAAAGAATGAAAAGCGGCGCTTGTGCCCAAAACATTGTAATCACACAACATGTTTTCCCCATGTCTGCGTGGGTTTCCTCTGGGCACTTCGATCTCCACCACTACCAAAACATATCCTAGTTAACCTGCTCCAATCGGTGCCTCTGGCCAAGACAGTGGCTCACAACTGGGTGTTGGACCCCGGGCTGCCCACCGCTCCTCATGGATAGGTTAAATGCGGAGGAAGAATTTCACTGTACAAGCAGTGCTGCAGGTTCAAATCCCCTGCCCGGCTTTTCTGCAATGTCTCCCCCGGTCTCTTCATCCCAGTTTCTAATTTAATCCTGTCACTCAATAAAGAATGACAAATGGCACTTGCGCCCCAAAAAAAACCTAAAATACTCCTGCCCGTTTCAGTCTCTTTTTGCCCAGGTGGGTACCTTAGACCCAAACAAACGTTTTTAACCGCTTTTGTGGATTTCATAATGTTCCGTTTCTGTTCCGGAACAGTTGAAGAAATCTTTTTTCGTTTCCATTTCCGCTCCTTGTAAAATTCTGTAAAATTCTGCAAAATTCTGCTTGTTTTCGATTTTCGTTCCTTGAACCGGTTTGGAGCCCTGCTGTCAATAAAATGAAAAAAAAAAAATAGCGCTTAAAAAACCCCAGTCCATAACTTCTGACTAGGTGGATGGATGAGCCAGTTTCTTTGTTGTCATAATAGTTGTTGAAATAATAATAATAATAATAAATAATAATAATATATTAAAATTATATGGCGATTAATTCAATAATCAAATATCATTGATTTAATATATCAACAGTTTACTGCTGTAAGACTACATATCAGTGGTTACTTGGAATTATTTTGAAAGTTTCATTGAAATACAACTTTCTCCTGCAGAGTAATAAGAGTTGAACTTATTTTTATTTCATTGCTACATTCACGCAATGGACTTATATCAGCTAGGGAGTTTAACTCCAATCCTGGCTTAATCCAGGTTTTGGCTCCACAATCCGATTCTAACAACGAGGCTAGCGCCAAACGCCGCTCTATCACCATGGCAACAGGTGCGCTGACGATAGCATTCTCGGAAGCAGGCTAATGAAAGAGTATCATTACTGCAATCAGGATTATCTGCTGCAGACGACACAACTTTATTCACTCTACGGCCGTAAAGGCTTGTCATGCCACATTATCACAGACTCGGATATTAAAATCCACCATACTTTATTTTTTATCCCGATGTCTGTGTCAATCATTATCATCATCGAATAAAGATTGCATGAAATCACCACAGTTCTCAGGATCCAATGTCTTTAAATATCGTGTAAGTCCTGCCAACAGACGTAACGAATCTGTGGCCCAGTGGTTAAGAGACACGCTTGTTGATCCATAGGTATCCAGTTCGAATTTCCAGTTAGACACACACTTTTTACTTTATATATACACACTCGCTACATATCAATTGGAGTAATTTAATGGTAATGTTGCATTTGAGATGTAGAATAAATGTAGATTAAATCCTAACAATGTTTTTTTAAATGACATCGCATTAAAACGACGGCACTGCAATTTATAATGGGAATTGCGATGCCAGTCTATAATACCTCCAGTCTCACACCCCACTTTACGGTCATTTTGCGAAAGCTGATCAGCGTTTCTCTGATCGACTTCTCACGTCTAGCTGCTCAGTCAGCCTGATGGAGAGGCTTGGCTAAGCGCTGTTTCCTCACAGTTAAGCTCTGTTAATGAAATCGTTTCGAGCTTGTCAACACGTTGACGCTTACTCAAGCTTCACCTTCTCAAGCTAAGCTCCCGCTTTTCAAGCCTTGTTGATGAAATAGGGCCCAGGTTACCTAAAGTTGAACCCTTGTTATGTCATAGTTTGGTTTCTATTCCCAGTCACTGTTTTGACAAGTTAAAGGGAACCAGAATTGTTCTGCTAGTGAATTCTCCATGCTGCTAGTAAATCCGTCTAGTTGCAAGTTTGTCTGAAGCCACAAGCGCCATTTACTCATTTTGTGTGTGAAAAGGGATGAGAGAGCAGGGACGAGCGGAGGTGCAGTTTATGACTGAGAGGGGAAGCGATCTCACAGCGCTGCGTGTGCTGTGATGTAAGCTAAAGCAACAAGAATATGTAGGGTGGATTGCCCTAATGTGGGCCCTTTTTTGCAGATTCCTAATGTGGGTCAGTCAGTCCCCTAATTGGGAACAGTAAAATGTAGTGTTGAACAGTTGAACGTAATGTTAGACACATTGCCATAGTTTGCTTTTGCAATAGTATAACTGACATTCATTAGTTTAGGGACGGGCCAGAGCCACTGGCACATAGGTGTCCCACATTAGGCAGAGGCCTATATTAGGGCAATTTAGGTTACCAATTCTTAGGGCATCTGACATTTTTCATCTAATCCTAACCCACCCTAATGCTAACCCAGTTTCAGCTGCTCAGGAGAACAGGTAGCCTGGCCTAAAAGACTGCTCCGTGTGGCCTAAACGACTGCAGTAGGGCTGCCTAAATGCCTGTGGCCTAACCAAACTGCAGCTTTTGCTAAGATTTGTGGTTAACCGAGTCTCGTAATGTGCTGACAGGACTTACGAAAACTGGGTGTGAACGAGATTGGTGCAAACACATCGAAGGTGTGTGCATCGCCTGGACGATGAAGTGACGTATGCTATTGAACAACCTTGGTGTGTCTGTGTGTTGTTGGGGAGCTGACGGTGACCTCAGTGAGTGGGCTTGTTTCACCCCGCCCTCCCAACTTTAGGGCGCCCCTGAGGGTGGGGGGGGAGGGAGGGGTGAAGGGTGTGCTCTGCAGAGTGACTTTTTACAGTAATGCACATCGTAAAATGCATACGTCCATGCATATGTGTGTATGCGTATGTTTGTACATGTGCTTGTGTGTGTGTGTGTGTGCATATGTGGGTGCATGCGCTCTTGTGTGAATTTGTGCACACATTTATGAGAGAAAATGCTTTTTCTCTCTCTCTGCACACACACACACACACACACACACTCACGCGTTACGCACTACGTAAGCTGTGACCCTGAGTCACAGCTTACAGCACGGATGAGGAGGTAGATTTAGTGGTAGGCTCGTGAGTGTGTTTTTTGTAGTTTTCTAGGTGCATTCTGGTGTGGCCACGCCGAGTTGGGCTTTGGGTGTTTTGAGCGTTTCTATCAACTTATTATGCCGCTTTCATTGTTTTCTGTCTTCTTCTCTTCCTTCCACCTTAACACTGTGCCTTGTTGGATTGTTTTTGTGAGTCATCAGGACCTGGTGACACATCTGCACCATTTTAAAATTAATTTTTCACTGTGGTTACTAGGTCTTCAAACAAGCTGTCACTTCTTTGTTGGTATAGTGACATGCTCTTTAAACGAGATGCCGAGGAGCCTGCAGAAACATCTCGTCTCTGTGGCCTGAATTCTTCTTTCTAGCTTTGCCGCCAGGGTCCATGTCTCACAAGCCTACAGAAACGTTGATGCATCATTATGATCTCTGAGCTGGTGGAAATGTTGTTGTCCGGCCAAATTGTCCTTAACTATGCAATGGTCAACAAGTTTGCATACCGTTCTAAACAATGAACAGATCAAAGCACAAGAGACAAAGCCAAGCTACATGATATTGGAAAATCGCAAAAAGAAACTGTGGAAGTTGCCGCAATATTCACCATAACCTGAACAGCCAGTCTGTATATACACTGAAGTGACATCTGGCAAGCAAATCAAATGTTTTTCTCCCAAAAGAAATTATATTATTATTAAATATCTAAAAACAATTCTGGGGTTAAGTTCATGTGCGTGATTTTGCCAGGTCTAGGTGTAAGTATGTAATGTATTGATTTTTTAATTGCATCTTACCAAAAACAGTTTATATAATGCAAACCATTCAAAAATGTTGATGAACAAAGTTATTAATTATTCTGTTAAATGTATTTACTTCTTGCATATGCACAATTTTATTATCTTATCAAAGACCATTATCCAATGACTCGATTAATCAATGGACATTTTGAGAGAATACTCATATTACTAAAATAGTCAGCCCTAATACTAACTCTAAAATGTATTTTTGTCATTAGTACTCCAGCGTTTCCTCCTGCTGTATATCCTCGGTGCCAAGCAATGTCTATCATTTTAATGACAAATCCATTGCCTGTGTGTGTGTGCTCTTGTATTTGTATAATGTGGGTGTGGTTGTTTTAATGGGTTATAAAGGTTGGTGTCAAGTCTTCATTTCCTTTTATTCTTGTTGTTTTGCTTTGTTATGTTGCTGTGAAGCACTTTGAATTGCTCTGCATGAAAAGTGCTATATAAATAAAGTTCGATTTGATTTAACGTAATCTGAATAAAATAAAACAGCTTCTTCGTCTGTGTATGTTTTGTCTTACGTCTAGATTGCAGGCGCTGCCGACACTATGAATCTTACATGACGTGACATCTGCCGATATTGGCAGAGCATCTGAATGGGCTATGTGTAAATGTCAGGTGACTGGCATTGCTCCATGCTGCCCATTCTTCCAATCTGTACGCACCCGGCAGCGCGGAGTTCCTGGAATGCATACCCAATGGAATTACACACACTTTAATGTCTCCATATGCACTGAGATTTCCTCCCGAAAATGCTTCCCTAAACTAAAAAAAAAGTGATGGCGCAACGCCGCTTTTGTGACCGCACTTTTCCGCACTTTATAAACATACAGCATAGTTTTATATTTGCTCAGTCAAATTTGATAGGGTTCAGCCATATGTGTCGGCAGTGTTGATGGGTTGTAGCGGCAGTCCCTTGGTGGTTCCTTTAAATGGAGCATGGCTAATGCCTAGCAGGTCTTGGATGCGTGAGAGAAAGGATGAAGAATCACCCCTCAGTGCTATTTTGGGCACAATTATTCATTGTACCCTTTAGAGTACATTAATATATCTTTAGACAGATATATGACAACTCATAAAGGCATTGATCACATGAAAATAAAAACTCTGCAGACCAACTGTCACTCAAAACCAGTGCACAGTTACTTGTAAAATGTAATCCGCCTATGGATTACTGACTACTCCTCTTAAAGTTACTATGTTAGATTCCTGACTACTAATACTTAATTTTAAGAATAACTTTTGGAATGTTTTTTTAAATTATTTTTTGGGCGCAAGTCCCGTTTTTCATTCTTTATTGAGAGAGATAGCGACAGGATCAAATCAGAAACTGGGATGAAGAGTTGCGGGGAGACATTGCAGAAAAGCCGGAGAGGGGATTAGACCAGCGGCACTGCTCGCCGACCTATGATCCGGGGGGCGCACTCTATAACCACTCTGCCCTAACTTGACTGTTTTAGTTACATTTAGTATGTTTTTATTATATTTCATTAGCAGTGGGGTCAGGGTGAAATCAGACTTGAACATGGCAATCGGGACTCATCGGGATCTGAATCAGTTTTATTTGCCACGTTGCATATACAAGCAGTATACACACATGGAATTTGGATCGGACACAGTAGACACTCTGGTGACCATAATAACACAATAATAACAACAATAACACAATAACAATGACACAGTAGCAGGTACTAATAACATTGTTAGTATGTAGTAGTCAGAGGTGCCATGGACATACAGGGCATGTTGGAAGAGATTACTCATTTAGTTTTAGTGTGCAACTTTTTTTTAATTTCAGTAGAGTTAAACTAACACAATATTTGAAACAAACAATTGTGTTTGCAGCAAATTTAAGGTAAATGAGGAATGTTATAAAACAAAAAAATAACAATTTTTAAGTAACTTAAATGTGACTACTGGGGGGGCGCGCGGTGGCAGAGCGGTTAGAGAGTTGAAAAGAATGAAAAAACGGAGCTTGCGCCCAAAAATAACTTAAAAAAAAAAAATGTGACGACTTCTTTGGGAAACGTAATTCATTCGATTACTTAGAATTACTGGAAACGAGGATAACATCAAAACAGCAACATTAGTCAGTAATGTTACTGACAGTGATGTCAGTAACTAACGTTACTGACATCACTGGTCGGAGGGGACCTCGATGGGGGAAAGGTTTGCCTTTGCAGGAATGCAACATGCGTGCGATTTGTGTGTCACTTGCGTGATGAGGTGGGTCGGCGTAGAGCGAAAGGTGGGGGGGCTGAGGGGCCGTGCGTGCACAATCCTCTCTCAACGGCTTGTTATCCGATCGCGTTCATCTTGAACCACACACGACGTGGATCAGCCTGGCCTCACACGCTCCAGATGACGGACCAGTGGCGGCAGCCCAAAAACGCGGCAAACTTGAGAGAGGATATTGTTCCCGGCGGAGGCCGCTGCCGCATCGCACGCTCGCTCGCCGTGCCTCCCTCCGGGCCAGGAATGCTATCAGAGAAAGCTGAGCTGTGAGATTGGCTTCTCCCAAGTGAGAAAGGTGACGTGGAGCCATTGCTTTAAAGGCCCACTTGGCACTTTTTTCATGTTTTTTGAAAAGTCTTCATTGTCACCCCAACCACTTGATATCTTTGTTCCCTGTGGGTTTTTCATGGTGCGCTTGGCTCTCCCCACGCAAGCACGTAGACACATAAATAAGCCAGATAGATGCATAAAAGGAAAGGTGGTCGGATGTGCAAGATCCCTGAAATTACAGAGTAGCCTGCAGTTTCATTTTTGGCTGAAATTGTATATTTGTTGGGGGCTCTCTAGCTCAACACTTATTAACAAAAGTTGACAAGTTGTGTTTTGAAACTTTACGTTTACCTTGTTGATAACGTATCTTGTCATGCAGGTTAAAAGCAGAGTTTGGTGTAATCCATAATAATAAAAGATGTTACACTAATGAATTACTTTGTGAGCAATTTTGTAATCTAACGCGTTAGTTCCCCTTGACAGGTAATCCCGTCCTAGTTAGAATTTTTCTGAAGAGATTCGTTACTTGTTTGACGTTAATGGCTATATTTTCAAAAAATGTCCCCCTCAATCATACACTACTTTACGGAATTGTGTGTCTGTGGGTTGTCTCGTGTTGGTGGTGCTGCACTCGCTCTGTGGAATCCGGCTTTTCTGCAATGTCTCCCCCGACTCTTCATCCCAGTTTCCGATTTAATCCTGTCACTATCCCTCAATAAAGAATGAAGAACAACACCTGCGCCCAAATAACTTTTTGGAAAAAGTGACGATACCCAACTGTGGTTAAAAGTCCTAACTTGCATGGTACCCCACCATCTAGCACCGGCAACAAAGTCTAAAAGAAGTTAATGATTAATTAATCAACCTATTAATTACTCTAACAATGCATTAACCATACTTTGACATCCCTTTTTGGAATATTTACACATCATGCAAATATTAGCTATTGGTCAACTGACTTTGATTGGATTTTTTTTTTGTTTTTTTCTTTTTATTGAAAGATAGTGGCAGGATTAAATCGGAAACTCGGATGAAGAGTCGGGGGGAGACATTGCAGAAAAGCCGGAGAGGGGATTAGAGCCCGCGGCAGTGCTCGATGTATGTTCATGGGGGCACACTTTATAACCATTCTCTCTCTCTCTCTCTCTCTTCTCTCTCTCTCTCTCTCTCTCTCTCTCTCTCTCTCTCTCTCTCTCTTTCTTTTTCTTTTTTTTTTTTTTTTTTTTTTTTTTCCCTTCCCTTTTTTTTTTTTTTCTTTTTTTTTTTTTTTTTTTTTTTTTTTTTTTTTTTTTTTTTTTTTTTTT
>OMKY01171076.1:0-12750 GCA_900302395.1 Bregmaceros cantori
AGCGAGCCGCCGCGGAGGCAATCGAGCGATCGTTGCGTGTCTCTCTCACTCGCACACACACACACTCGCATACACACACACACGCACACACACACACACACTCGCACACACACACACACTCGCACACACACACACACACACACACACACACTCTCTCTCGCACACACACACAGTCTCGCACGCACACACACACACACACACACACACACACACACACACACACACTGCTCTCTCTCTCTCTGCTGCAACTTGTAACACATCAGCGGTCTGTCGTGACTCGTGACGCCCAGGCCTTGCATCGGACACGGGAGGGGGGTGGGGACTTCTCCCGCGCTAAAATGTTCGAATCATTTTCTTTCGCATGTAACACACAGACACTGGTGCATTTCAATGGAAATATGGGAGGATCGCAACACGCAGACAAAACGCCCGAACGGGCGCTTTGTCGTGTAATAGTTACACACAAACACAAAAATGTGCATGTACATACGTGAGCATGTACTGTCTAAAGGTTATGTGGCATGTAAATACACCCAACATGCAATATCATCGACTTTTGGTCATTAATTGAAATACTTTGATGCCGTGCCACGCTTACACTGTAGGGGGCGGTAAAGGTTCGTTTTGAATTTTGTGGTCGGTGTGACGCCACACTGACCACAATTTCAAAAGAACCGAAATCTGGGAGGACCTCAAAATGCCCACTTTAGGCAATTATTGTGAAGCAACCACAAAACGACCAGAATAGAGTTTTACATGGTCCATTATTATGTCGCAAGCCTGTTGTTAACAAATAAACACTTTTAAAACTTGATTTTGCACATCACCCCATCTTTAAAGTATTAAAAATAAAATGTAATTCCACCATAACAGTGGATGTCATAACAAGTGCATAGTCAACATCTACCAATAAACAAGTCGCGCATTGATCTCAACACAAAACATAGAAGAGCACTACACAGACAGTGGAGGCACTTCCAATACAACAAGGGTGTTGTTGTGGCTGCATGTTCCACCACTCACATGACGGTGTACATGATGTACATGCTTGTCAGATGGTATTTCCACTGATATTTCTGTGGCAATCCTGGTCAGAACTCTGGATAAAGTGTATTGGAAAGTTGCATTTCGCTCCTCATACATGTAGCCACCTTTTCACATGGACGGCTCCAATCACTGGGTAAGCCAGACTTAGTACTAGGGCTACAACTCTTAGTCGACTCTTAGTAAAATTAAACGACTAATCTAATAATCGGCAAAGAAATTAATCATTGTTATTGTCGGCAGTTTTGTGCTGATATTCCCCCATTTATACACACAATTTCACATTAATTCATAATTTATGAGAATATGAATAGGCATAATTGATTTAAAAAAACGTGAATATGAAGAAATCCACGATATGATATAAATTACTGGTAATGAGTTAGTGTCAGAGGAAGTAACTTAATCTTTGTATATGCGTTGGTGAAGAATAACCAAATTTGACTATATTTCAAGTTGACAAGATTAAGTTCTTGTAATTGTTGCTCGCTGTAAGAATTTGGGGCATTTTTAAAGGAAAAATTGTCCAACCGATTAGTCGATTAATCGTTTCAATAATCTGCAACCAATCGACTATTAAAATAATCGTTAGTTGCAGCCCAACATAGTACTATGCAAGACCGGGAGAAACCTTCAAATGATCAGAAGCCACCCAACCTCTAGTCTACAATATGTTCACATAAGTTGGAATACATGTAGCCACCTTTTAACATGGACTGCCCCAATCACTGGGTAAGCCTGACATAGTACTATGCAAGGCCGGGATGTATGCCTGTAGCCACCTTTTAACATGCTCCTTAACTGCTCCAATCACTGGGTCATATGGCACTTAAAGTAAAAGGGGAGGTTTCTAATTCCAAATTCCCCAATGCCAGTACACACAAACAGAGATACACACATTTCCTGAAATAAATATATTGATTGCAAAGATGATGTGCCAGTAAATACTGAAAGCTATTCATGCTGTGTGGATATGTCAGGGAGAGCCAGCGTCCTGAGTGCTGGACAGATCAGCAATAAAGACTTGACTGAAAGCTAGTGTGGCGCCATATAACCTCAGAGTGACAATTCTCAGCATTCAATCCAACACATGGATGGATTTTATTTAGTCAAAAACAGTGGCATCAGGGGGCGCAGTGGCTGAGTGGTTATTGAGTGCACCCACAGACCATAGGTCTAGCAGTACCACAGGTTTTAATGCCCTCTCCAGCTTTTCTGCAATGTCTCCCCCTGATTATTCAACCCAGTTTCAGAATTAATCGTGTTACTATCTCTCTCTAGAATAAAAGAATGAAAACCACACCAGAATGAACTTGTTTTTGTTGAAATACCTATATTAATAGTTGCCTCTGTTCGGGGGGAATGATCACACACAAGTACACGCCCGCCCGGTCCATATTCGGTTCCGGGACTTTTCCCGCTCAATTTCGGGGACACGATCCGGACCGGGCGATAGCGAATCAGTTACCACTCCAGTCTATTTAAGAGCAGCGCTCATGCTAGACTGGTCTCGTGGTTTTTTTGCAACATGTTTCATATCTATGGCTTCAATTATACGTTCGGGTTTCAGATTAGATTTAGGTGGGCAGGATGATTTGGAAAATACCGTGTTCATGTTCAATGGGCACTCATTAAAAAAATGAATCTCATTTTCTTTTCTGTGACAACGTTGACATTAGACAGTGAATGGGTTTCCCTTGGTTTAGTATCAAAATATTTTCTGACACTAGTGATACTGCTATCCCACCGATAATATGAATATCGGGAAATTCGGGATCAGCAAAAGCATAGCGATAGCTGCTGCCGATGATGTAATCTCTTCTCGCTGGCACAGACCACCATGTCTAGCGCAGATTCCTGCACACTAACTGCTCCAAGAGCTTCACAACAGAGATTCAAGGGACTGGCCAAGATTTTTTTCCTTCCACACACGATGTGTTTTGCGGTTCTTTTAATGCAGACAGGAGTAAAATATATTATCCGGAGGCTTGTACACTCCTGTCAGATCAATATAAATGTGCAGCTGGCTAATCAAACACAACAATGTAGAAAACACCTCAAGGAGAGCGCACCATCCACATTAATACATTAGTAGTGTGCCTGAATCTGTTTGGAGATAAAAGGGTAAAAGTCAGCTACAGTGCTAATCCACAGTTTGCCACATTGGCAAAAAACAAATCTGCACTATGTAGTCACAAGTATCTATCCATCTACCGGTACTAAGCAGCCATAGAGGTTACAAGACATGTTTTAGAATGTAGAAAGTAGAGATACTCTTATTTACATTATAAGCTTTTGTGTTCAGATATCAATTGTGGATAATATTCAGGGAACCCTCAACTATGAGTGCAATTTTATTGTATAATGGTTCACTCTTAAAGGGTTAAAATGATGGATTCAAAATATTTATATCAGCCAAAACACCTTCCGAAGTTATCAGTATTGGAACGATGTGTATTGGTACGTCACTAGCTGGCATGCTGCCAGCGGCTACTTTACCTAGACATCCAAGGGACCGCGGATTGCAGAGCATTAGGTGTACAAGGCAAGATGACCAGTTAGTCCTGGCCAGCTGCCAGAGATTAAGCATTATCCGACTTGTGGAAATTATATCAACACCAAAGGGCTAAGCTCTTGCTCTGGCGATATGTGAACACCGGTCTCTCAGCCGGCCAGAGCATCAAACCCGCCAACCTATCACGATGGTGGGATTGCAGAATTTTTTGTTTTTGCCTAATTAAGCAATACAAATCAACTTTAAAACGTTTTTAATGTTATTTATTCCGGCATAAGCATTGTTTTTCTATGTTTATTGACAGGAATAGTCGGAAACTGAGTTGAAGAAATCAGGGGTGCACACTGCAGAAAAGCCAGCGAGAGGAGTAGAACTCTCGGCACTACAGATGCGCTGATCTAAACCACAGCGCCATTACTATGAATGGGGGGCAATCTTTAGGTACAGCGTCTTTAACGGCTTTGCCATCGTTCGCCTAACCTTTCTTAAGGTATTTTTTCCGGCGTCAGCGCCGTTTTTCCATCTTTATTGGATAGGATTAGTCGGAAACTGAGTTGAAAAGATCGGGGGTAGACATTGCAGACAAATCGACGAGCGTAGTCAAACTCACGACACTGCGGACGCTGCGGTAGACGCAGCGGCACCAACATGAATGGGGTCGCGCCAGGTGCGGTGTCCATAACCACTCGGCCAACACGAACCCCTATTCGCCTAACCTTTTGGGGGTGACTAATGAATTGGTTTAGTCAAATAATTCCCTCACATCGCATTTGCAATGGCTTGTCAAATGGTGAATTAATTTCATTCAAACCCTACTCTCATTCGCTGACTATCCTTGTCTGAGAATGGTGGTTATGGTTATGATCATCTTAACTTCTACTAGATCTGCACTCATGTTCACTGGTCGATGTGGATATATCACCACTAAACAGCAAGTGAAAAGTAATGTCGGGCCACAGGGAATGTTGTGATCTTACCATTGATGCTCTCCGTGCTCGACTGGGACTGGAAGGCTCTCCGTCCACGCGCCACAGGTGACACCCCACTCCCCGTGCTGTCCCGACGAGAAAAGATCCCACTGAAGAAGCGCACCAGCCGCCGGTCCTGTGACCCGTAGCGGCCATTGTTTGTACCACGTAAGTAAAAAGGTCCAACTGCTTCATCAGAACCTTCGCGTGCCATCCGCTGTAGATCGCTGTTGTCCAGTGTATGATTCTTGCTTGCACGGGCACGCTCACGCCGCTGGGCCTCTTCCACTGCAGCGCGCCCGAGGATGGCACCCATTTCCAGGGTGCGGCTTTTCTCACGAGCCGGCAGGAATGTCTTTGCCCGTGGTGAGGGCGAAGGGGAGGAGGAGCACGGCGGTGAGGCCGTGAAGACGGAGTCATCGTCTGCAAATGGGCTGGAACTTGCGGGACTGAGAGTATTCTGGTCAGAAGCGTATCGAGCACCAATGGAGCCCGAGCTGCCGTGATGCTTATCCTTGGAGAGTGCGCGCAACCTTAGCATCTCAATGCCTGTCCAATGCCGGAAGCTGAAGCTCCGACGTAGCTTACCCTCTGGAGGAGGCGTAGCTAACGGACTGACTGGTTGCTGTTGCTTAGCCCCCATCACGGGGGAGGCACCCTCATGACCGCCATTGCAAGCCGCAAAATCTTTTGCCACTGGCGAGCCTGTCGGTGTAGTCTTCTCTTCCGTACTCTTTGCTTTCAGAAATCGCTTTCTCTTAGGGGTGTGGTTGCCATTGCCAGGTGAAGGGGTAGTGTTCCCATTGTTGCCGCCATTGCCCCATAAACCAAGCCGGGCACCGAGTCCTTGCTGTGGCACCGGAGCCTCGTTGGCAGCAGGAGTCTCCTTTGACTCCTTCTTAAAGAGATTTTTTCGGGCCAGCTTCAGCCGACCCAGCTCAAGCTGCCCAGTGCTGAACGTACGAAAGTTCCGCATGCGGTGTCTCGCTGGTGAGCGGAACTCGTCTGCTTCGTCCTCCTCCAGAACCTCTTGCAGCTGAGCGAGCGGCACCCCGTGACGCTCGATTGAGCACTCGCGGCGGCGGCGCACGGCTGTGATCCCGGCCTTGGAGCGTGGCGTTGCTGGACTGACATTATTGTTGACACCATCATCCGTCTCTTTCTTCACCAAGGTGAGCGAGATGCGGTACACAGTTTTCTTTTGCGACTCCATAGCATCTTCTTGATTGATGAGCTGCATTCTCAACCTATAGATTGCCAATTTGGAATATTGGAATATTAAGCCTTATTCTGTTGAGGGTGAAAACATGTAATAATAATAATGATTATAATTATTATCACTATTGTTGCTATTTTATAATGTTTTGCTGTTGGGCTTAGTGGCTTAATTTAGGATATTAAATAGAAATCACAAAGAATAAAGATGGCGAGAAATTAGGAAATTATTTAGCTTTTCACTTGTTCCAAGAGAGTCTGCAACACTTTGCTCGGGCATGTGGAGTCCCTCCACGGGAAGCCTTGTTGTCCTGCGGCCACCCCGGTGAATCGGGCTCCAGGTGGGCAGCGGAAGATGTTGAGAAATTTCCTCTCGGAGCACAATGAGCTGTGCAGCTAAAATCGGCAGCAGTAATGGGACCGTGTCGGAGACGCACAAGAATAGTTGGCCGCGTCAGACAGTCCGCCAGATGTGCAAAGAGATGGTTCTCTCTGTCGCCGGAAATACATTCCAGTTTGATCCCAGCGGAATCTGCTGCTAACAGCCCACAGCACACCTCCCGTTCCGATTCGACCGAGTTGGGGTTTATTTACCAGTAAAAATATCCCGACGAGTCTTAAAACACAACTTCCACTCAAAACATGTATCTTGGTGATGCTTTACCATTGACAGCTTTGCACACGTCTCGTATGTGTCCGACGGCTCAGTTGTTAAATTCCATACGGGATGAAGAGCGCCGCAGCCAGGACGCACCACGCACAGAATCCTCTTCCCCCATTGTGCGCTTCAGCCGCGCCGCATCCAGCTGAGGAGTCCCATTAGTTTTTAGCTTTTTTATCCATCAAGTTGACAATGGGAGTTGGTTTTGTTCATCGCAGCAGCGCAGTGCAAGCCGGTCGGCACTGCGCGTCCTCTGGCAGCGTTGACGCTCCTCTGTTCTCTCCGAGGCTCACAGCTCAATAACACAGCGTTGGGCTTGAAGGCAGCACGCAGTGTGTGTGTGTGTGTGTGTGTGTGGGTGGGTGTGTGTGTCACTAATTATACAAACACACAGCGGGTGTAGGCGCGTGTGTATGCTTGTGCGTTCGTCGTGTGGGCGTGTGCGCGCGCTCCTCGCCGATCCGCCACGGAAGAGAGCGTTGAAACACCCGGACCGGATCAGTTTAAAACATCGGATTGAACTGCGCTTTGCGTTTAGAATTCGTTTTTAGGATACATTTTAGTACTGTTTAAAGCACGCATTGCATTTTTACTGTTGTCAGACTCGATGATGCCAGACTGTTGTATAGTAAAATATAATCAATAAATAGCAAATGAAAATAAACACTTTGTAACACTGTTAAATGTTTAATTGCACAGTATGTCCAACATATGCTGCTGAAAACGTGGATAACTCGTTAGCATAAAAGGTGCGTGTGTGTGTGTGTGTGTGTGTGTGTGTGTGTGCGTGCGCGAGTGTGCGTTGAACACGCAATCCCTGCCCTAACCAGTAGTGAACAGCCACTCCAGGATTTGCATGTGCCGGTATTAAGGGGGCAGAGCCCCCCCTGCTGGCTGTCACTCACAATACCTCCTCCGGCTGGCATCACCTGGAGGCTGTGAACCCCCTCTCCTCCACATGAAGATAACCGCCCCCATCTCCGCCCGACACGTTAGATAAAGAACAACGAGTCTTCCAGTCATTTGTTGGACCGACGTGAACTCAATATAATTACCATTACCCATGTCAACCTGGGGGTCATGTTTTCTTGGACTGTGTGCAAGATAATTCAAAATCTGCTGTCCGAAAATCATGGGAAAGGTTTTGTTTTATTAAAGGGGAGCAAAGGATTATTTTGGTAGTATGTTATTAAACTAGATAATTTATTCATTTTCAAGGGAAAATTTTTATTATGTTTGAGGAGGAAATACAGCAATAGAGAGATGCAGAAACACACAAATAATAATATTAATTAAAAAAATCCCCATGGAAAAGGGCTCTTCATGTCATTATTGTAACTGCCCTTGAAAAAAAAGGTCAATCTAATGCTACAGCACATCATTGAACACAGTTTTGATTTTTTTTTTCAACAGAAAACAAATTACCTGTATTATTGATGTCCTATAGTCAATTGTGTCCTATCTATTCATACATTTAGATTTGTGTATAATTTATGATAATGAAATTGCCCACATAAATATCCACATTCATCATAATCAAAAATATTCCACAGAGAAATATTAATAATGCAGACTAGACTACAGGAGTGATGACAATGAATAAGTGAGTGGAAACCAACCACACTTAAGCCCCATTTACATGAGACCAAAAACCCACTTAAAATCTAATTCATAGGTGAATCGGATTCAAAAGTCCTCATGTATATAGCTCAACGGATCCTGGTTTCAGGTGGATTGGATTACATTTTGAATGAACCTGTGACTGAGGTTTACGCCTGCATCTGGTGGCGGCACAAATCCCAAAAACAATTAGGTTAATTAATGTTAGGTTAGGGACTAGGGTTTTGGAGGAACCCTAAAAAATAAGTGGCATCACAGCATTTAATAGGCCAAAATGATCTGATCTAACGCCAACGTAGTTTACATCGGAAACGCTTCTTCTCTTTTACCTATGCAAGTAGTGAGCGAAAACATTTTGTGCATGTGCAAAGAAGCTTCCGGCCCAAGGACAGTAGCACATTACATCTCAGAGACCACCTTGAAGAGAGAACACTACTGCTGTGCTACAGAGAAGACCTCCTTGAAGAGAGAAACATATAAAGAGGTGCTTGCTAACATCGTCTTGGCTCCATGGCTCTGAACATCAGATTAGACACATTGTTTATGTACACACGGGAGTGCAGGCTGATAAGACCTCATAGGCCATAACAACAAAGGCACATTTTTCTGAGACACGTCTCAAACTAGAAAACAATTTTAAGACATTACAACATACAATTTTAGATCTGTGTTTAAATTAGAGACTCACCAATAAATACTCTCTCTTTGGGGGCTCTTTTAAGATTTGTGGATGCAGTGCAGTATTGACTTGAGCCCCGTGGAGATTCGAAGATTAAAGCAATTGAGAAATTGTCTTCCTAGATTAAAATAATCCCAATGAAGGAAAGCAAACACAGGTGATTTGCTGAACTCAATACAAAACATTCAACAGGAGTGAATTTATAGTCAGGTGATTGTCTTAGTGCACCCTTTGTATTTAATGTAATAAGATTCCTGGAGGGATCACATGCACAAATAGGGGTGGGATGGTAATCGCATTTGGTGATTAGTGAGGTTACCATGGGAAAATATAATATTAATATTAAATGTGATAATATTAATATTAAACTAAATATAGATTTGTCAGATTATGTCCATAATTCATTACAAATTAGGTTCATGTTACAACAATTAACTTAATCAGACATTTATACCCTAATATTTTGATGGTTTTCATCATAAAAACTATAATAAAGTAATGAATATTTTGAATTTTCAAAAATGATATTAAATATGATATACAATATAAACATTGGGTGTACCAATAGGTCAGCATAAAACTGGTGACAGTAACAGTGATTGAATTCCTTGTCGATTATCGATCATGGTCAATGATTACTTGACTAATCGTTGATTAAATTAATAATAATGGCTGTAAGGCCATGGTCTAAAATAACCTTGACTGTTGGTACTTGGCAGATGGTACAAAGCTAAAAAAAACTGGGGCCATTACATCCTCAACGCTCAGTGTTTCGGAGATACAATAAACAGTGGTGGTCTTTCCTTTGAATAATAGGAATACTGTATTGCTTTTTTACTCAAGAGGCTCAATTAAAATCAATGTAGCCACTAATTGGCAGCAGAACCTCAACTACACAAGCCGTCATGAAGGGTTATTTTTCAAAATTGCACATTTTTCCAAGTCAACCTTTGTTCGATGCTCGAAGTTTATACTGGCAGCTATATCACACACACCCACACAAGCGTCATTGTCGATTTTTACAGTTCTATCTGCAACCCTGCATGCTATACATATGACATATGGAAATTCAACTGTGAGCCTGCCAAAAGTTACAGCAAGATGGAAAACACCTAATTTATGCAATGAAGCAGCCGTCTTGAAATCTGTCTTCCGCAGTGGAGCAGATGCAAGTGACAGCATGCAAGTGCCAAGTAAGGAGCTATCAGGAAGAATTTCTGTCCTTGTTACGTCTCACAAGCCAAACATCTCAAAGGCAGACATTAATCCACTGGGCTGCTGGGCTCATTTGATATGACAGCTTTCCATTCCATGTTCACTCCGCCGTACTATGCACTTTAAGTACTGATTGGAATCAGACATGCAAAATGTCGACATCCATCCGAAAATGCCCAGTGCCATTTATCACCTCGGTGAAAAAAAACCTGCCGCGGTCAAAATTTAAGAGCTATTAAAACATGTTTACCATCAACCTGTGTTGTCGTTTTGTAAATTGATCTGTGATTATTGTGATATTTTATATATACATTATAAAATGTATGGCATTATCATCGTTATTATTGCTGTATTTATTATTATTTATCAATAATAATAAAAGAGTGACGAGTGAATCGTCGGGATTCCCTGCAGCATGTTACCTCGCCTCGACCTCGGCTGCAGAGCACTGCCAGCTGGTCTCTATAGCCGTGACTCCACGGAGAACTCGCTTACAAGGGGAGACGGCACTATGTCCACGTATCCACGGAAGGGTCCAGGACGCCCCCCCGCCGGGTGGGTGTCGCCGAGAAAAAGACACACACACACGCGTGGTGTAGCGGTTAAGACAGCCCCATACGGTGTTCGCAATGAAATGCATTTTGTAACAACGCGATCTTACAAAATTCCTACTGAGACACACACCGACACACACACACAAATGCATTTTGTTTTATTCTATTTGTCGAAAAAGCACCCGCTGGACATGTCTGTGTAGTGTAGCGGTTAAGGCAGCCCCATACGGTGTTCGCAATGAAATGCATTTTGTAACAACGCAATCTCACAAAATTCCTACTGAGACACACACCGACACACACACACAGACACACACACACAAATGCAATTTGTTTTATTTTATTAGTCGAAAAAGCACCCGCTAGACATGGCTGGGCGGTGTAGCGGTTAAGACAGCCCCATACGGTGTTCGCAATGAAATGCATTTTGTAATTTTGAAATGTATTTTGTAACGACGTGATCTTACAAAATTCTTGAGACACACACCGACACACACATTGCGGGCTCGCTCCCACACCAACTCCGCCCCCGTCTTGCGTCGCCCATACCAACTCCGCCCACGTCCGCGCTGATTGGTTCGCATTTATGTTGCCGATGGGTATTCAAGGTTTCCCAGACCCAATTCAGCGTCTAGCGATGTGCAATTTGTGGACGATGCATTGGGTCTGGCTTGCCAGGCTAGGTCTACCCTGGTTGGCAAGCAGTTTATAGGACGAAAATGCTGCATTTTTAAATGCATTGTTGAGCAAATAGATGGGTGAAAATCGTACACTGAAGAAATATGCAAAAAAGCCTACCAAATTCAGCAGGAGGAATAACGAGGAGCATTGCCCGGTGGAAGGCATTGAAGTCGATGTACTACAGAGCAAAAATTCAAACCAAAACAGGATTATTTTGGCGGAGAAATTGCTTTCAACTTTTTAAGTCATGAACATCTTTTAATTCTGCCTGCCACATCCTTTTGGAGAATCTCGCCAATGGCAGCCAAAGATTACATAAACATTTTCTTTTTATTATTATTGGTTTGACATCAAATTTCTTGGGTCTTGCCAGTAAGTCCAATTTCAAGTAATTCAAGTCTTCGGACCATAAGGTCATTTTTGCGTCTCGACTCCCCACCTCTGATTGATAGCATCTTGGAAAAGATAATTTTGATTTCAAGAGAATTCACACAATATAAATAAATAACATGCTAAGATGAGATAGCCGGAATGGGATTGTTCCTTCAACTAAGTCTGAAATGCAAATGTGTCTTTGTTGTAAGAGGACGATTGTTTGGAGCAGCGTTCATTTTTAACCTGTCAATTTCATTCTCCATTAACCAGCTAGATTAGGCTGCAGACAGAGTTTAAAAATACTCATCAGTAGCCTGGATTCGCCAGACAAATTTGTCCCACTGGAGTCTGGCATCTGTACACAATAGCATCCGAAATCAGCACTCAGCGTTTGGTGAGCTTCAGTTTCAACTCTTGACTATAGATGAGATTGGTGGATGGTTTCGGTAGAATTTCTAATTGTAAGAGGGTCTATGGTCCGGTGCTAGTCACGTCGCCGTCTTTTAGACTATTTTTCAACGGTGTCTATTCGGTAGGTGCACACACCTAGTGTGTTATTTAAAAAAGAGCGGTGGTAACTTGCAGTGTGCTATTCCACACGTCAATGTTCTAGTGCGGATCTGTGCCCCACAAACCAATGATTTAATACTCAATCCGCTCCATTTGCTCATCTGGTCCAGAAGAACATGCGACTACATTGGTGAGTGCCTTAAAGTCGTATTTTGTATTTCAACAATATTTATACAAAACGGTGAGCGAAGCAGGGTGGGCAATGTGCAATTGGTCACAGAGCTAGCTGTAGTAACCAGATTTTCAAAGTGCGGTTTGTGTGACAAATCTAGCCACTTTTGTCCACTGCAATGACATTACACAAACGGCGGGAAAAAAATGACAGCGCCCTGTTTTTAGTGCGTAAACCCGTCTATAGAGGACTGAGGAAAACTCAAATGTTTACCAAACACTGGAATCATTCAGTTCAATTTTTTAAAAATATGTTTAGGGATGCACCGATACCGTTTTTTTGAAAACCGATACGAGTACGAGTACTTTAATTTCAGTACTCGCCGATACCGAGTACTACCGATACCGATACCGGAAAAAAAAAATGAAAATTTCTTCTACGAGAGGTCTGGCTATGGCTGTGTCCAAAATTGGCCCCTAACCCCCATATAGTGCACTATATGGGGCGCACGCCATCTTGTAGGGGTGTCCGAATTCTCCAT